>JAHHZJ010000320.1:0-26048 GCA_021437245.1 Aegilops speltoides
TAGTGTTGGGGAGCGTAGTAATTTCAAAAATTTCCTCGCTACCGCAAGATCATGGTGATGCATAGCAGCGAGAGGAGAGTGTTGTCTCGTACCCTCGTGGCCGAAGCGGAAGCGTTGGCGCAGCGTAGAGGAAGTAGTCGTCGTCCTCCGGTCCAACCGATCCAAGCACCGTTACTCGGCACCTCGAGTTCTTGACAGCGTACAGCTCGATGGCGCACCCGATCTCCGATCCAGCGAGGCGGGGAGGAGTTCCGTCGGCCTGACGGCGTGGTGGCGATCTTGATGTTCTCTGTCGCGGGGCTTCGCCTAAGCACCGCTACAATATGACCGAGGTGTAATATCGTGGAGGGGCACGCGCTGCGGCTAAGAGCGATCTCAATGATCAACTTGTGTGTCTAGGGTGCCCCCTACCCCGTATATAAAGGAGGGAGGGAGGAGGAGGCGGCCCAAGGGAGGGCGCCCTAGGGGGCAAACCTACTCCAAGTAGGTTTGGCCCCCCTTTCCTATTGGAGTAGGAGAAGGAAGGAAGAGGGGAGGGAGAGAAGGAAGGGGGCGGCCCCCTCCCAATTCGGATTGGGCTTGGGGGCGCCCTCCTTGCTCCTTCTCCTCCCTTCCACTAAGGCCCAATAAGGCCCATATACTTATCGGGGGTTCGGTAACCTCCGGACTCGGTATATTTCCAATCTCACGGAACCTTTCCGGTGTCCAAATATATCCGTCCAATATATCAATCTTTATGTCTCGACCATTTGAGACTCCTCGTCATGTCCGTGATCACATCCGGGACTCGAACAACCTTGGTACATCAAAATACATAAACTCATAATGAAATTGTCATGAAACCTTAAGCGTGCGGACCCTACGGTTCGAGAACAATGTAGACATGACCGAGACATGTCTCGGTCAATAACCAATAGCGGGACTGGATGCCCATATTGGTTCCTACATATTCTCTGAAGATCTTTATCGGTCGAACCGCACAACAACATCGTTGTTCCTTTGTCATCGGTATGTTACTTGCGAGATTCGATCGTCGGTATCAATACCTAGTTCAATCTCGTTACGGCAAGTCTCTTTACTCGTTCGTAATACATCATCTCACAACTAACTCATTAGTTGAAATGCTTGCAAGGCTTAAGTGATGTGTATTACCGAGAGGGCCGAAGATACCTCTCAGAGCATTGGAGTGACAAATCCTAATCTCGAAATCGCCAACTCAACAAGTACCTTCGGAGACACACTGTAGAGCACCTTTATAATCACCCGATTCGTTGTGGCGTTTGGTAGCACACAAAGTGTTCCTCCGATAAGCAGGAGTTGCATAATCTCATAGTCATAGGAACATGTATAAGTCATGAAGGAAGCAATAGCAACATACTAAGCGATCGTGTGCTAAGCTAACGGAATGGGTCATGTCAATCAGATCATTCAACTAATGATGTGACCTTGTTAATCAAATAACAACTCCTTGTTCATGGTTAGGAAACATAACCATCTTTGATTAACAAGCTAGTCAAATAGAGGCATACTAGTGACACTCTGTTTGTCTATATATTCACACATGTATTATGTTTCGGTTAATACAATTCTAGCATGAATAATAAACATTTATCATGATATGAGGAAATAAATAATAACTTTATTATTGCCTCTAGGGCATATTTCCTTGATCTCCCACTTGCACTAGAGTCAATAATCTAGATTACGGTAATGATTCTAACACCCATGGAGTCTTGGTGTTGATCATGTTTTGCTCGTGGAAGAGGCTTAGTCAGCAGATGCGCAACATTGAGATCCGTATGTATCTTCAAATCTCTATGTCTCCCACGGACTAGATCCGGATGGAATTGAGCGTCTCTTGATGTGCTTGGTTCTCTTGTGAAATCTGGATTCGCCGCTAAGGCAATCGCTCGATATTGTCACAAAAGATTTTCATTGGACCCGATGCACTAGGTATGACACCTAGATGGGATATGAACTCCTTCATCGAGACTCCTTCATTGGCTGCTTCGAAGCAGCTATGTATTCCGCTTCACGTAGATCCATACGGCGCTTTGCTTTGAACTGCACCAGGCAGCTCCACCGTTTAATGTAAACCGTATCCGGTTTGCGATTTAGAATCGTCCGGATCGGTGTCAAAGCTTGCATCAGCGTAACCATTTACGATGAGCTCTTTGTCACCTCCATATCGAAAACATATCCTTAGTCCTTTTCGGTATTTCGGGATGTTCTTGACCGTTGTCGATGATCCACTCTGGATTACTTTGGTACCTCCTGCTAGACTTATAGCAAGGCACACATCAGTGCAGTACACAGCATTGCATACATGATAGAGCCTATGGCTGAAGCATAGGAACATTTTCATTTTCTCTCTATCTTCTGCGGTGGTGGGGCTTTGAGTCTTACTCAACTTCACACCTTACAATCTGAGCAAGAACCCTTTCTTTGCTTGATCCATTTTGAACTTCTTCAAAACTTTGTCAAGGTATGTGCTTTGTGAAAGTCAATTAAGCGTCTTGATCTATCTCTATAGATCTTAATGCCCAATATGTAAGCAGCTTCACGAGGTCTTTCATTGAAAAACTTTTATTCAAGTATCCTTTATGCTATCCAGAAATTCTATATCATTTCCAATCAATAATATGTCATCCACATATAATATTAGAAATGCTCTGAGCTCCCACTCACTTTCTTGTAAATCTGAGGCTTCTCCAAAGTGCTGTATAAAACCAAATCTTTGATCACACTATCAAAGCGTTTATTCCAACTCGAGAGGCTTGCACCAGTCCATAAATGGATCGTTGGAGCTTGCACACTTTGTTAGCTCCTTTGGATCGATAAAACCTTACGGTTGCATCATATACAACTCTTCTTCGAAATCCATTCAGGAATGCGGTTTTACATCCATTTGCCAAATTTCATAATCATAAAATCGGCAATTGCTAACATGATTCAGACGGACTTAAGCATCGCTCTGGTGAGAAGGTCTCATCGTAGTCAACCCCTTGAACTTGTCGAAAACCTTTTGCAACAAGTCGAGCTTTGTAAACGATAACATTACCGTCGGCGTCGGTCTTCTTCTTGAAGATCCATTTATTCTCAATTGCTTGCCGACCATCGGGCAAGTCAACCAAAATCCATACTTTGTTCTCATACATGGATCCCATCTCAGATTTCATGGCTTCAAGCCATTTTGCGAATCTGGGCTCACCATCGCTTCTTCATAGTTAGTAGGTTCATCATGATCTAGTAGCATGACTTCGAATAGGATTACCGTACCACTCACAGTGCGGATCTTACTCTGTTAGACCTACGAGGTTACGTATTAACTTGATCTGAAGTTCTATGATCATCATCATCAACTTCCTCACTAGTTGGTTTTGGCGTCACGAAGCGGTTCTGTGATGTATTATTTTCAACAAGGGAGTAGGTACAGATTACCTCATCAAGTTCTACTTTCCTCCACTCACTTCTTTGAGAGAAACTCCTTCTCTAGAAAGGATCCATTCTTAACAGCGAATGTCTTGCCTTGGATCTGTGATAGAAGGTGTACCCAACTGTCTCCTTTGGGTATCCTATGAAGACACATTTCTCCGATTTGGGTTCGAGCTTATCGAGGTTGAAGCTTTTCACATAAGCATCGCATCCCCAAACTTTAAGAAAGCGACAACTTTGGTTTCTTGCCAAACCATAGTTCATAAGGTGTCGTCTCAGCAGTTCGGCGGTGCCCTATTTAGCGTGAATGTGGCGTCTCTAAAGCATAACCCCAAAGCGATAGCGGTAAATCTGTAAGAGACATCATAGATCGCACCATATCAAGTAAAATACGATTCGACGTTCGGACACACCATTACGTTGTGGTGTTCGGGTGGCGTGAGTTCTTGAAACTATTCCACATTGTTTTAAGTGTAGACCAAACTCGTAACTCAAATATTCTCCTCCACGATCGGATCGTAGAAACTTTATTTTCTTGTTACGATGATTTTCAACTTCACTCTGAAATTCTTTGAACTTTTCAAATGTTTCAGACTTATGCTTCATTAAGTAGATATACCCATATCTGCTTAAATCATCTGTGAAGGTGAGAAAATAACGATATCCATACGAGCCTCAACATTCATCGGACCACATACATACGTATGTATGATTTCCAACAAATCTGTTGCTCTCTCCATAGTCGGGAAGCGGCGTTTTAGTCATCTTGCCCATGAGGCACGGTTACATAAGTACCAAGTGATTCATAATCAAGTGGTTCCAAAAGTCCATCGATATGGAGTTTCTTCATGCGCTTTACACCGATATGACCTAAGCGGCGATTGCCACAAATAAGTTGCACTATCATTATCAACTCTGCATCTTTTGGCTTCAACACTATGAATATGTGTATCACTACTATCGAGATTCATCAAAAATAGACCACTCTTCAAGGGTGCATGACCATAAAGATATTACTCATATAAATAGAACAACCATTATTCTCGATTTAAATGAATAACCGTCTCGCATCAAACAAGATCCAGATATAATGTTCATGCTCAGCTGGCACCAAATAACAATTATTTAGGTCTAATACTAATCCGAAGGTAGATGTAGAGGTAGCGTGCCGACCGCGATCACATCGACTTTGGAACCATTTCCCAGCGCATCGTCACCTCGTCCTTTGCGGTGTTAAGCAATCCGTAGTCCTGTTTGAGTTGCAAATATTAGCAGAACCCGTATCAAATACCAGTGCTCTGCGAGCTCTAGTAAGGTACACATCAATAACATGTATATCACATATACCTTTGTTCACCTTGCCATCCTTCTTATCCGCCAAATACTTGGGGCAGTTCCGCTTCGGTGACGATCGCTTGCGGTAGAAGCACTCGATTTGGGCTTAGGTCGGACTTGGGTTTCTTCTCTTGAGCAACAACTTGTTTGCTGTTCTTCTTGAAGTTCCCTTCTTCTTCCCTTTGCCCTTTTCTTGAAACTAGTGGTCTTGTTAACCATCAACACTTGATGCTCCTTCTTGATTTCTACCTCCGCAGCCTTTAGCATTGCGAAGAGCTCGGGAATCGTCTTATCCATCCCTTGCATATTATAGTTCATCACGAAGCTCTTGTAGCTTGGTGGAAGTGATTGGAGAATTCATCAATGGCGCTATCATCCGGAAGAGTAACTCCCGGTTGAATCAAGTGATTACAATACCCGGACATCTTGAGTATGTGCTCCTTGAGAACTATTCTCCTCCATCTTGCAGCTATAGAACTTATTGGAGACTTCATATCTCTCAATCCGGGCATTCTTACGGAATATTAACTTCAACTCTGGAACATCTCATATGCTCCATGGCGTTCAAAGCGTCGTTGAAGTCGGTTCTAAGCCGTAAAGCATGGCACATTGAACTATCGAGTAGTCATCGACTTTGCTCGCGGGCGTTCTTAACGTCGTCGGTTGCATCGGCGGCGAGCTGGCACCAGCGGTGCTTCGGGGCGTAATTTTTACGTGCAGCAATGAGGATAATCCTCAAATTCACGGACCCGATCGCGTAGTTGCTACCATCATCTTTCAACTTAGCTTTCTCAAGGCGCATTAAAATTCAGCGGAACAACAGCACGGGCCATCTATCTACAATCAACATAGACAAGCAAGATACTATCGGTACTAAGTTCATGATAAATTTAAGTTCAATTAATCATATTACTTAAGAACTCCCACTTAGGCAGACATCTCTCTAGTCATCTAAGTGATCACGTGATCCAAATCAACTAAACCATAACCGATCATCACGTGAGATGGAGTAGTTTTCAATGGTGAACATCTTATGTTGATCATATCTACTATATGATTCACGCTCGACCTTTCGGTCTCCGTGTTCGAGGCCATATCTGCATATGCTAGGCTCGTCAAGTTTAACTGAGTATTCTGCGTGTGCAAAACTGGCTTGCACCCGTTGTAGATGGACGTAGAGCTTATCACCCGATCATCACGTGGTGTGCAGGCACGACGAACTTTTTAGCGGTGCATACTCGGGAGAACACTTCTTGATAATTTTAGTGAGAGATCATCTTAAAATGCTACCGTCAATCAAAGCAAGATAAGATGCATAAAGGATAAACATCACATGCAATCAATATAAGTGATATGATATGGCCATCATCATCTTGTGCTTGTGATCTCCATCTCGAAGCACCATCATGATCACCATCGTCACCGGTAGCGACACCTTGATCTCCATCGTAGCATCGTTGTCGTTTCGCCATCTATTGCTTCTCGACTATCGCTACCGCTTAGTGATAAAGTAAAGCAATTACTGAGCGTTGCATTTCATACAATAAGCGACAACCATATGGCTCCTGCCGATTGCCGATAACCGGTTACAAAACATGATCATCTCATACAATAAAATATAGCATCATGTCTTGGCCATATCACATCACAACATGCCTGCAAAAACAAGTTAGGCGTCCTCTACTTTGTTGTTGCAAGTTTTACGTGGCTGCTACGGGCTTAAGCAAGAACCAATCTCACCTCGCATCAAAACCACAGCGATAGTTTGTCAAGTTGATGCTGTTTTAACCTTCGCAAGGACGGGCGTAGCCACACTCGGTTCAACTAAAGTTGGGAAAGCGACACCGCTAGTCACTGTGTGCAAAAGCACGGCGGTAAAACCAGTCTCGCGTAAGCGTCTGGCGTAATGTCGGTCGGGCGCTTCATCCAACAATACCGCCGAACCAAAGTATGACATCTTTGGTAGCGGTATGACTTATATCGCCCACAACTCACTTGTGTTCTACTCGTGCATATAACATCAAACCATAAAAACCTAGGCTCGGATGCCCTTTGTTGGGGAGCGTAGTAATTTCAAAAATTTCCTACGCACCGCAAGATCATGGTGATGCATAGCAGCGAGAGGGAGAGTGTTGTCTACGTACCCTCGTGACCCGAAGCGGAAGCGTTGGCCTAGCGTAGAGGAAGTAGTCGTCGTCCTCCGGTCCAACCGATCCAAGCACCGTTACTCCGGCACCTCCGAGTTCTTGACACGTACAGCTCGATGGCGCACCCGATCTCCGATCCAGCGAGGCGCGGGGAGGAGTTCCGTCGGCCTGACGGCGTGGTGGCGATCTTGATGTTCTCTGTCGCGGGGCTTCGCCTAAGCACGCTACAATATGACCGAGGTGTAATATCGTGGAGGGGGCGCTGCAGCTAAGAGCGATCTCAATGATCAACTTGTGTGTCTAGGGTGCCCCTACCCCGTATATAAGGAGGGAGGGAGGAGGAGGCCGGCCCAAGGGGAGGGCGCCCTAGGGGCAAACCTACTCCAAGTAGGTTTGGCCCCCCCCTATTAGGAGTAGGAGAAGGAAGGAAGAGGGGAGGAGAGAAGGAAAGGGGGCGGCCCCCTCCCAGTCGGATTGGGCTTGGGAGGCGCCCCTCCTTGCTCCTTCTCCTCCCTTCCACTAAGGCCCAATAAGGCCCATATACTTACCGGGGGTTCGGTAACCTCCCGAACTCGGTATATTTCCAATCTCACGGAACCTTTCGGTGTCCAAATATATCCGTCCAATATATCAATCTTTATGTCTCGACCATTTGAGACTCCTCGTCATGTCCGTGATCACATCCGGGACTCGAACAACCTTGGTACATCAAAATACATAAACTCATAATGAAATTGTCATGAAACCTTAAGCGTGCGGACCCTACGGTTCGAGAACAATGTAGACATGACCGAGACATGTCTCGGTCAATAACCAATAGCGGGACACTGGATGCCCATATTGGTTCCTACATATTCTCTGAAGATCTTTATCGGTCGAACCGCACAACAACATCGTTGTTCCCTTTGTCATCGGTATGTTACTTGCCGAGATTCGATCGTCGGTATCAATACCTAGTTCAATCTCGTTACCGGCAAGTCTCTTTACTCGTTCCGTAATACATCATCTCACAACTAACTCATTAGTTGAAATGCTTGCAAGGCTTAAGTGATGTGTATTACGAGAGAGCCGAGATACCTCTCAGAGCATTGGAGTGACAAATCCTAATCTCGAAATCGCCAACTCAACAAGTACCTTCGGAGACACACTGTAGAGCACCTTTATAATCACCCGATTCGTTGTGGCGTTTGGTAGCACACAAAGTGTTCCTCCGATAAGCAGGAGTTGCATAATCTCATAGTCATAGGAACATGTATAAGTCATGAAGGAAGCAATAGCAACATACTAAGCGATCGGTGCTAAGCTAACGGAATGGGTCATGTCAATCAGATCATTCAACTAATGATGTGACCTTGTTAATCAAATAACAACTCCTTGTTCATGGTTAGGAAACATAACCATCTTTGATTAACAAGCTAGTCAAATAGAGGCATACTAGTGACACTCTGTTTGTCTATATATTCACACATGTATTATGTTTCGGTTAATACAATTCTAGCATGAATAATAAACATTTATCATGATATGAGAAATAAATAATAACTTTATTATTGCCTCTAGGGCATATTTCCTTAATGTAAACCGTATCCGGTTTGCGATTTAGAATTGTCGGATCGGTGTCAAAGCTTGCATCAACGTAACCATTTACGATGAGCTCTTTGTCACCTCCATATCTGAAAACATATCCTTAGTCCTTTTCGGTATTTGAGGATGTTCTTGACATTTGTCTAGTGATCCACTCTGGATTACTTTGGTACCTCCTGCTAGACTTATAGCAAGGCACACATCAGTGCAGTACACAACATTGCATTCATGATAGAGCCTATGGCTGAGGCATAGGAACATTTTCATTTTCTCTCTATCTTCTGCGGTGGTCGGGCTTTGAGTCTTACTCAACTTCACACCTTACAATCTGAGGCAAGAACCCTTTTTTGCTTGATCCATTTTGAACTTCTTCAAAACTTTGTCAAGGTATGTACTTTGTGAAAGTCAATTAAGCGTCTTGATCTATCTCTATAGATCTTAATGCCCAATATGTAAGCAGCTTCACGAGGTCTTTCATTGAAAAACTTTTATTCAAGTATCCTTTATGCTATCCAGAAATTCTATATCATTTCCAATCAATAATATGTCATCCACATATAATATTAGAAATGCTCTGAGCTCCACTCACTTTCTTGTAAATCGGGCTTCTCCAAAAGTCGTATAAAACCAAATCTTTGATCACACTATCAAAATGTTTATTCCAACTCGAGAGCTTGCACCAGTCCATAAATGGATCGTTGGAGCTTGCACACTTTTAGCCCCTTTGGATCGATAAAACCTTCGGTTGCATCATATACAACTCTTCCTCGAAATCCATTCAGGAATGCAGTTTTACATCCATTTGCCAAATTTCAAAATCATAAAATCGGCAATTGCTAACATGATTCGGACAGACTTAAGCATCGCTTCTGGTGAGAAGGTCTCATCGTAGTCAACCCCTTGAACTTGTCGAAAACCTTTTGCAACAAGTCGAGCTTTGTAAACGATAACATTACCGTCCGTCGGTCTTCTTCTTGAAGATCCATTTATTCTCAATTGCTTGCCGACCATCGGGCAAGTCAACCAAATTCCATACTTTGTTCTCATACATGGATCCCATCTCAGATTTCATGGCTTCAAGCCATTTTGCGAATCTGGGCTCACCAACTTCTTCATAGTTTGTAGGTTCATCATGATCTAGTAGCATGACTTCCGAATAGGATTACCGTACCACTCACAGTGCGGATCTTACTCTGTTAGACCTCGAGGTTCAGCGAAACTTGATCTGAAGTTTCATGATCAATATCATTAGCTTCCTCACTAATTGGTGTAGTTGTCACGGGAACCGGTTCTTGTGATGAACTACCTTCCAATAAGGGAGTAGATCTGATTACCTCATCAAGTTCTACTTTCCTCCCTCACTTCTTTGAGAAACTCCTTCTCTAGAAAGGATCCATTCTTAACAGAATGTCTTGCCTTGGATCTGTGATAGAAGGTGTACCCAACTGTCTCCTTTGGGTATCCTATGAAGACACATTTCTCCGATTTGGGTTCGAGCTTATCGGGTTGAAGCTTTTCACATAAGCATCACAGCCCCAAACTTTAAGAAACAACAACTTTGGTTTCTTGCCAAACCATAGTTCATAAGGTGTCGTCTCAGCAGTTTGAGCGGGGCCTATTTAATGTGAATGTGGCGTCTCTAAAGCATAACCCCAAAGCGATAGCGGTAAATCTGTAAGAGACATCATAGACGCACCATATCAAGTAAAAATACGATTCTGACGTTCGGACACACCATTACTGTTGTGGTGTTCAGTGTGGCGTGAGTTCTGAAACTATTCCACATTGTTTTAAGTGTAGACCAAACTCGTAACTCAAATATTCTCCTCCACGATCAGATCGTAGAAACTTTATTTTCTTATTACGATGATTTTCAACTTCACTCTGAAATTCTTTGAACTTTTCAAATGTTTGAGACTTATGCTTCATTAAGTAGATATACCCATATACGCTTAAATCATCTGTGAAGGTGAGAAAATAACGATATCCGCCATGAGCCTCAACATTCATCGGACCACATACATCATATGTATGATTTCCAACAAATCTGTTGCTCTCTCCATAGTCTGGAGAAGCGGCGTTTTGGTCATCTTGCCCATGAGGCACGGTTACATAAGTACCAAGTGATTCATAATCAAGTGGTTCCAAAAGCCCATCGATATGGAGTTTCTTCATCGCTTTACACGATATGACCCAAAGCGGTGCCACAAATAAGTTGCACTATCATTATCAACTCTGCATCTTTTGGCTTCAACACTATGAATATGTATCACTACTATCGAGATTCATCAAAATAGACCACTCTTCAAGGGTGCATGACCATAAAAGATATTACTCATATAAATAGAACAACCATTATTCTCGATTTAAATGAATAACCGTCTGCATCAAACAAGATCCGGATATAATGTTCATGCTCAGCGGCACCAAATAACAATTATTTAGGTCTAATACTAATCCGAAGGTAGATGTAGAGGTAGCGTGCCGACCCGCGATCACATCGACTTTGGAACCATTTCCCGATGCATCGTCACCTCGTCCTTTGCGGTGTTAAGCAATCCATAGTCCCTCTTTTGAGTTGCAAATATTAGCGCAGAACCAATATCAAATACCGAGGTGCTACTGCGAGCTCTAGTAAGGTACACATCAATAACATGTATATCACATATACCTTTGTTCACCTTGCCATCCTTCTTATCCGCCAAATACTTGGGGTAGTTCGCTTCGATGACCAGTCTACTTGCGGTAGAAGCACTCGATTTGAGGCTTAGGTCAGACTTGGGCTTCTTCTCTTGAGCAACAACTTGTTTGCTGTTCTTCTTGAAGTTCCGTTCTTCTTCCTTTGCCCTTTTCTTGAAACTAGTGGTCTTGCTAACCATCAACACTTGATGCTCCTTCTTGATTTCTACCTCCATGACCTTTAGCATTGCGAAGAGCTCAGGAATCATCTTATCCATCCCTTGCATATTATAGTTCATCACGAAGCTCTTGTAGCTTGGTGGAAGTGATTGGAGAATTATGTCAATGGCGCTATCATCGAAGAGTAACTCCCAATTGAATCAAGTGATTACAATACCCGGACATCTTGAGTATGTGTTCCTTGAGAACTATTTTCCTCCATCTTGCAGCTATAGAACTTATTGGAGACTTCATATCTCTCAATCCGGGCATTCTTCACGGAATATTAACTTCAACTCTGGAACATCTCATATGCTCCATGGCGTTCAGCGTCGTTGAAGTCAGGTTCTAAGCCGTAAAGCATGGCACATTGAACTATCGAGTAGTCATCGCTTTGCTCTGCTAGAGCGTTCTTAACGTAAATCGATTTGCATCGGCGGCGGGCACTGGCACCCAGCGGTGCTTCGGGGCGTAATTTTTACGTGCAGCAATGAGGATAATCCTCAAGTTATGGACCCGATCCGGCGTAGTTGCTACCATCATCTTTCAACTTAGCTTTCTCAAGGAGCGCATTAAAATTCAGCGGAACAACACGGGCCATCTATCTACAAACAACATAGACAAGCAAGATACTATCAGGTACTAAGTTCATGATAAATTTTAGTTCATTTAATCATATTACTTAAGAACTCCCACTTAGACAGACATCTCTCTAGTCATCTAAGTGATCACGTGATCCAAATCAACTAAACCATAACCGATCATCACGCGAGATGGAGTAGTTTTCAATGGTGAACATCTTATGTTGATCATATCTACTATATGATTCACGCTCGACCTTTCGGTCTCCGTGTTCCGAAGCCATATCTGCATATGCTAGGCTCGTCAAGTTTAACCTGTGTATTCTGCGTGTGCAAAACTGGCTTGCACCCGTTGTAGATGGACGTGAGAGCTTATCACACCCGATCATCACGTGGTGTGCAGGCACGACGAACTTTGGCAGCAGTGCATACTCGGGAGAACACTTCTTGATAATATTTAGTGAGAGATCATCTTAAAATGCTACCGTCAATCAAAGCAAGATAAGATGCATAAAGATAAAAATCACATGCAATCAATATAAGTGATATGATATGGCCACCATCATCTTGTGCTTGTGATCTCCATCTCGAAGCACCATCATGATCACCATCGTCACCGGAGCGACACCTTGATCTCCATCGTAGCATCGTTGTCGTTTCGCCATCTATTGCTTCTCGACTATTGCTACCGCTTAGTGATAAAGTAAAGCAATTACAGAGCGTTGCATTTCATACAATAAGCGACAACCATATGGCTCCACGCCATTTGCCGATAACCGGTTACAAAACATGATCATCTCATACAATATAATATAGCATCATGTCTTGGCCATATCACATCACAACATGCCCTGCAAAAACAAGTTAGGCGTCCTCTACTTTGTTGTTGCAAGTTTTAACATGGCTGCTACGGGCTTAAGCAAGAACCAATCTCACCTCGCATCAAAACCACAGCGATAGTTTGTCAAGTTGATGCTATTTTAACCTAACCAAGGACCGGGCGTAGCCACTTTCAGTTCAACTAAAGTTGGGCCGACACCGCTAGTCACGTGTGCAAAGCACGGCGGTAAAACCAGTCTCGTAAGCGTCTGGCGTAATGTCGGTCCGGGCGCTTCATCCAACAATACCGCCCGAACAAAGTATGACATCTTTGGTAGCGGTATGACTTATATCGCCCACAACTCACTTGTGTTCTACTCGTGCATATAACATTAAACCATAAAAACCTAGGCTCGGATGCCCTTTGTTGGGGAGCGTAGTAATTTCAAAATTTTCCTCGCGCACGCAAGATCATGGTGATGCATAGCAGCGAGAGGGAAGTGTTGTCCACGTACCTGGTAGACGAAGTGGAAGCGTTGACTGGCGTAGAGGAAGTAGTCATCGTCCTCGGTTCAACCGATCAAGCACCGTTACTCCGGCACCTCCGAGTTCTTGACACGTACAACTTCGATGGCGCTTCGATCTCCGATCCAGCGGAGGCGGGGAGGAGTTCGTCGTCCTCTGACGGTGTGGTGGCGACCTTGATGTTCTCTGTCGCGAGGCTTCGCCTAGCACGCTACAATATGACCGAGGTGTAATATCGTGGAGGGGCACGCACTGCGGCTAAGGCGATCTCAATGATCAACTTTATCGCGGCCGATGGGTGGCGGCACCTATGGGGCAGGGGCCCTTCGTGTGTTGATGCAGGCGGAGCTCGCGGAGAAGCGGATCGGCGATGCTGCAGCGGGGATTTTACCCAGCAGGCGCGATGGTCGCGTAAAACCCTCTTGCTGCATTGTGTTGTATTTGATCTTGCTCAGAATGCGAGCAAAAGCGGTGGAGTGGTGTGTGAAACCCTCGCGAGTAGCTAGTCGCGGAACCCTCTCGCGAGAATGGCGAATGTTTGGAACCCCCTCTCGTTGTGCATGGGCCTCCTTTTATAGGGCGAAGGGGTCACCGGCAGGTGTCAGCGTGAGTAGAGGGTAAAACGTAAAAGAGGTGGTAGTTGGAGCAGTCTTGGGAGCGGTGCAGCTCGGTGCTTTCTACCTACTTTTGGCGAGAGGGACAAGGGCATTAAATGCCGTGCCGTCGCCCAAAACTCCGCCATTCGTCTTCTTTCGCCCTGGCGAAGCCACCACCGTGGAGTGCCCGCATCCTTCATGCGGCAGCCACCCGCCCAGCGTTTACGGAGAAAATTTGGAGGCGGCGTGGGCAAATGAGCTGGAGTGCGGAGCGCGTAGCATAGCTCTCCCGGCAAGCACCTTGCGGGGCCTTAATCTTCTTGGGACCGGGGCTTGCCGGGACTCACGAGACTTCCGCCCCGGGTCCTCGCCCAGCAGCAGGCGCGCGGCGTGTCTTCTGTGATGTGATCTTCTGGTCCTCCCGGCGAGCTCCTCTCGCCGGGATCTGCGAAGAGTAATGTAGCCTTGACCACGGAATGGCCTTCCCGACAAGCTCCTCTTGCGGGGTCTTGAATTTCTATCTTATATACTTTGTTCTTGAGCGGCTTGGTGTGGAGGCGGAGATGGTCTCGGCAAGCATTTGATGGATCTGGTTGCGGGGGCTGGGGCTGCCCGTGCACAAGATTGAAGTCTGAGGTACCCTACCTTAATAGCCTGAGGAGCCCGGGCCTGGGCCATACAGTCTTAGCGCTGTTGGGCCAGGCCCAAGGCGATTACCCAGTAGCAAGCCAGCCAGCGTCGAATCTGCTTCTGCATCTGTCGTCTCCCCTCCCATAGCAGCTGGCGTTGATTCGGCGTCGTGGGAGGAGTGGTGGCGCATGCAGCCTTTAAACACCACCCGTGATCGAGATTGCAGGCGACTTCGCCCGCCGAGGGCGGAGGCGCTCGGACTCGAGTTTGCGGACCAGCGCCGTCAGGAGCAGCCCCGGTGCAGCCCCAGCGTAAGTTTGGGTTCCGCACCTTAAACGCTTGCGGTACATCGATAGCTTCATCTTGTCCCAATATCTTGGCGTGTTTGTCTTGACTTGTGCGAGGATGGAGCCGCAGGCGAGGAGCATCCGGAGTCGCCCCGAAGCGAGCAGTCCTCCATCCCGCCAAGGCTGGATCCCGGCAAGAGGCGTCTCGTCAAGGCGGGTACTCCGCCAAGGCGAAATGCCCGGCAATGACGGCTACTCCGGCAAGGATGGTTCCCGGCAAGAACTGCCGGCGAAAGGCGCCCACGAGGGTAAGTTCTGCGACTCCGCCTTTTGGTGTTGTCTTTCTTTGGATATTTGCTTGAACGCTTTTTGCTTTTCCTTTTTCTTCTAGACCCTCCCCTCCCGGGCGGACGGAGGCGGAGGTGCGTCGTCGGGGAGGAGGAGGGCGTGCATGGTGGCGGCGATGGTGCTCCTCTGCTGTCGAGGGCGGCGGGGGGCCGCCCGAACCCTGCAGCGCTGGAACTGCCTCGGCTTCGGCCTTAGCGGCGGAGAGGGGGCAGTAGCGCACCACGGTCCGGAGGCTGCGGGGCGTCGGCCTTTGTGCGATCGCCGATCCTTCCGTCGAGCGAACAGCCCGGCTGCTGCCGAAGCTAGCGGTGTCTTCATCCGAGATGCCGTGGGCTTCCTCGTCATGGCGCCAGCGAGGCGAGGCTTTCGGCAGGAGATCCTCGCCTCCGAGTTTGAAGGTCGTCGAGGGGCGGCGGGGCGGTGGGCCGATGAGAGGTTGCTTGGCGAGATCCACGGCCCTTCCGGGCCCGTCGGTAGCTTGCTTCCGGGAAGCCCTTGCCGCCAAGGCGCCGAGATGGAGAAGCAGCGGACGCTCCGTGCTGCCAATCGAGGCTGCTCTCCGCGAGTGTCGGAGAAGCGCGAAACCTTCATGAGCGATATGAAGGTGGCTGTTGGAGAAAGCGAGGCTGAGGCAGCAGCGGCTCGCGGGGTGGAGCTGTCGGCGAAGGGGCTCAACCAGTTGAAGGTTGCCCTCGGCGCCCGAGAAGACCTCGCCGCTCGGGAGCAAGCCCTTGGCGGGCAGTTGAAGGGAGGCGAAAGCCTTGGCGACGCGGAGAGCCGCCAAAAGGATCTCGTCGCCAAGGTCGCGCCAAGCTGGAGGAGCTGTTGAAAGCGGACTCGGAGAAGATCGCCCGCGCTCGTCCGCGGGCGAGAATTCACTCGCACCAACTCGAGCTCGAGTAGCGTCTTCTGAGAAGAGGCGGCGAGTTGACGCCCGAGGATTCCGTCGAGATCTTGGCGGAAAATTTCTGTTGGCCGGACTCGCTTCGGCGCTGCCGGGCGAAACCAAAGCGAAGGAAGAGCTCCGTGAGGAAGCGATCCTTAATAACTTGGCGTATGAAGCGGCGAGATTTCCGCCGCATCGTCGAGATATGGACCGAGGTGGTGTCTTCCGCAGCCGCCATTGACCGAGGAGCTGCTGGCGCTGAAGTTGGAGCACCTCATTTACTCCCGGATCAAACCTGCGCTCACGGTGCCAGCTCAGCCTCTTCTTGAAGTCGCGCCAGCTCTCGCAAATCTGCGGACGAAGAAGATCGCGCCTTCGCCGAGGCGCGCGCTGTTGTCTTGTGAGAACCATGGGCGTGTCTTGTGAAGATCGTATACCGCAACCCGGTATTAACCTCTCCACGTCCCCGCAGCTTGCCGGCCGGGCGCGAACATGGAGGCCTTGAAGAACAAATCGCCCACATCATCGCCAAAGTGAACAAGATCCCGGGATGGAGGCGGCGCGTAGACTAGGCCCTCTTTCTTCTTCTTTTTTTCTTTGTTTCCTTTTGCTGCTGCACAGAGTCGCTCTGAACTTATTAGTTACGCGACAAGTTATCCTTTTGAGGATATTTACCTTTATTTAGACCAATGATCGCAGAATCAATTCCTTGTTTTGATTCTCAACTCTGTATCTTCAACCTTCGCTTCTAGGAAAGACTTGCGGCAAGGGCAAGGCCTTACCCGACAACAACCTTGCATGACGATCGCCACACACTTAACTTGCGAGTCGACTCGAGCATAAGATAAGAAGCCGCATTGTCCGTCGGCAGAGTTCCTCGAGCACAGGTTTTCCATACAAGGTGTGGTTGTTCAAGGAAGGCAATCTCAAAATTTAAAATTTTGAGCTGCATAAATCCGGCAACAGCTTTGAGGCCTGCGCGTTCTCGGCGAGTTCCCCTTTCTTGAACAGCACTTGGGTGCTTGGTTCATCCTTCATTTCCTCCCCTCCGGCAAACTTGTGCGGGAGGAACATTTCTTTGCTTAGAAACAAGGAGAAAAAAAAGAAGCAGACGCGTGACTTTTTGCCAGCGCTATTGCTTATGGGACACGCGTGCCATCGAAAGAATGCGAATAACTCATGCAAATAGCAAAGAAGAGCATGGAAAAGAGGCAAATAGCATAAGACGGAAACTTTATTGCTGCCGCGAAGTCTCGCCCGGCTTATACAAAGGGTTACATGCAGCGGCAAAGCTTTTGTACAAAAGGAGGTTGCGGGGCGGATCACGGCGACAGCGCCTTATGGGTAGAACTTGCGAAGATGCTCTATGTTCGAGGAATTACTCAGCGGCAAGCCTTCTTCGGTCTCGAGCAGACGGCGCGGGTCTCGTGACTTGTCTCACCCGATAAGGGCCTTCCCACTTAGCGTCAACTTGTTGGAATTCTTGGCGGACTGAACGCCCGAAGAACAAAAGTCGCCTTCCTCGAGGCTCTGGCTTTGACCTTGCGGCTATGGTAGCGGCGCAAGGCTTCTGGTATCGAGCAGCTCGTCTGACAGCACAGGCGTCCCTCCTCGAAGGCAATCGTCATCTTATCGCGATTGCTCTTGCTCAAACTCATCATAGCGAGCACTCGAGGAGATCCGTATCTGATTCCGTGGGGAGAAGCGCTTCTGCTCCATAGACTAGAGCAAAGGGTGTGCGCCCGGTGGCTCGGTTTGGTGTCGTTACGATTGACGAGAGCGCGGCAGCTCCTCTATCAATTTCTTCGCACTTGCGCGGCTTTAGCCGAAAGTTCTTGTCTTGAGTCCGCGCAGCACTTCCGCGTGGCCCCTACGCTTGACCGTTGCTCCTTGGGTGAGCAGCGAAGCCAACAGACCTTGGCGCCAGGTCTTGGACATATTGCATGAAGGTGCGGTGGTGAATTAATGTACCGTTATCGGTGATAATCCGGTTGGGGATCGAAGCGGCATACAATCGACTGAAGAACTTACTGCTGTTGTCTTTGTCACCTTTCTCCAGCTGGCTCCACCGGCCACTTTGTGAACTTGTCATTGCTACGTACAAGTACTCAAAGCCCGGCAACAGGGGAAGGGCGAGATGTCGAGCCCCAGAACGAGAAGGGCGGGACAAAGGGATTGTTTGGAGAGCTTGGTGGTGATGAATTTGCTTTGCATGGGCCTTGCGCTTCACACTTGGTTACTAGTGCAGTTGCATCTTGGAAAGCTTCTTGCCAAAAGAACCCTTGCGGAAAGCCTTTCCGGCAAGCGCCCTGCGCCAATGTGGTGGCATAAATGCCTCCGTGAACCTCCGCCAACAGCTGTTGTCCATCTTCCCTAGAGATGCACTTCAATCGACACCATTGAGCCTTCTTACGTATGGCTCGTTGTCCACGAACTGGTACATACTTGGTATGCGGTTATCCTTTCTATCTCTTGGGATCGTCGGGAAGTTCTCCGGTTTGCGAGAAGCAGACGTCTGCTCTGCCCATGCGGGCCGGGGCTCGGCGACAAGGACTAAAGGCATGAGGGCGCTCTTGGGAACCTTCGCTTCTCGGCAAGAATCTACGGCTCCGCGGCTGAAGGTTCCCGGCAAGCTTGCAGCCGAGGGCAAGTCTTGTCGGGAACACTTGCCGATCGCCTGAATCCGATGATCGGCGGGAGCAGATTGTTCCTCAGCGTTCTGGAGGTTAATCCTGGGGACTTTGGCGGTGGCCTCAGGGAGGTCCGTCGGCAAGTAGTCGCCGGACACTAACTTTCTCTTCTTGGACTGCCCAATTGATGGCGCCACGGAAGGTTGAGTCAGCCTGAGCAAGAAGGTCCCTGGTTCCACAGGTAGCTTCATTGAAGCACATTTTGAAAGGCCGTCTGCGATTTCATTCTGAGCTCTCGGAATGTGTTCCATCTGCAGACCTTCAAAGTGCTCCTCAAGCTTCCTTACTTCATCTACATAGGCTTCCATCAAAGGGCTCGATAGTTCTTGTTGACTTGCGGACCTGGCTAGGAATCCCCCATACGATCAGCTTCTTGATCCCAAGTTCGGCCGCAATCCTGAGGCCGGCGAGCAAGCCCTCATATTCAGCGGTGTTGTTTGTCGCTTGCTCTCTTGGAAAGTGCATCTGGATAACATACTTGAGGTGCTCTCCGGTTGGCGCGATAGTCTGACCTTGGCACGGCGCTTGTAGCGAAGGCACCATCGAAGTACATTACCCATTCACTCGTCGCTCCTTGTGCGGGTGTACTTGTTTCTTGAACTTCTTCATCAGGTGTGGGGTCCACTCTGCTATAAATTCTGCGAGCCGGCTCTGTATGGTTGAAATACTTTCAAACTTGAGTCAAGCTCGACAATTCCAGTGCCCACTCAGCGATCCTGCTGTTGCTTCGGGTTGTGCAATATCCTCTTGATGAGGCAGTGACCCTTGTTATCTCGTGTGCTTGGAAGTAGTGGCGCAGCTTTCTTGAGGCCATGAGAAGGCCAAAAAGCAACTTTGTACACAGTACCTTGATCGGCTCCTGGAGAAGGAGCTTACAAAACTCACGGACTGCACCATCTTTTCCGCACCTCGCCTTGCTCCTGCCCAGGGCTGTCCTTGCGGGGCGGGGCTTCGGAGCAGCCCCTGCTTGTCGCGGGGCTGGCTTGCGGTGGTCTGACCTCCTCGTCGGACTCCTCTCCGCTACTAGCAGCACTCACCACTTGGTTGGTTGCCGCTAGGTATAGCAACAATTTCTCCTGTGGCTTAGGTGCGACAAGTATTGGAGTGGAGGACGGGTAATGTTTCAAGTCTTGCGCTGTCTCCGCTCTGAGTCCACTTCATGGGTCCCGCCTTCTTCAAGATTTTGAAGAAGAAGCGGCCTTCAGCGAACTTTGAAATGAATCTACTTAGGGCAGCCACACAACCTGCGAGCCTTGACATCCTTGATCCGCCTTGGGGCTTGGATCTGCTCAATAGCTTTAATCTTGTCGGGGTTGGCTTGATCCCCTCGAGACACAAAGAACCGAGAAGCTTGCGGAGGGACCCCAAAGCACTTCTCGGGGTTCAATTTCAAGCTGTATCCTGCTTGGGTTACGGAATGTCTCTTCTAGATCTTGAATCGGTGTATCCTTGCTCTTGCTCTTCACCACGATGTCATCCATGTAGCTTCTACATTTACGTGGATCGTGGCTCAAAAGCGATATACACTACCCCATAAGCGTTGACCCTGCATTCTTAGCCCAAATGGCATGCGTATGAAGCAATAGGTGCCACATGGAGTGATGAGCATGATTTTCTCTTCATCTTCTTTGGCCATGAAGATCTGGTGATAACTGATGCGCATCAAGCGAGTAGCTCACATCCGGCGATTGGAGTCAACAATCTGGTCGATCTTGGCGGCAAGGGAATGGATCCTTGGGACATGCTTTATTCACATCGGTGAAGTCTATACATAGTCTCCATTTCCCATTGGCCTTGCGCCGCGACAACCGGGTTTGCTAACCCCGTCGGATGGATCACCACCTGACTAGGCAGCTGCCTCTAGTTTCTTGATTTCTTCATTGATGAACTCTTGGCGTTCCATGGCTTGTTTCCTCACTTTTTGCTTGCCGGCCGCGCGCGGGGGCAAGCGGCAAGCTTGTGCTCAATACCTTCACAGGAACACGGGGATGTCGGATGGTTGCCATGCAAACACGCCGACATTCGCCGCGAGGAAAACGGCGGCGCTTTCCTATTTCTTTGTCAGCGTGGGCGATGGTGAAGGTACCACGGTCTGCGTCCTCATGGCGGACACCTTCTTGGTTGCGGTGGAGCAGCCATTCCTTTTTATCCTTGCGGTGGAGCTCGATGGGGCGTCCTCGCTGGGCGCGACACTCGAAGGGTGCGATTGCGGAGTGGGCCGGGCGCTGCCGTACCAGTCTTCGTCTTTTCCTTTGGGAACTTCAGCGGCAAGTGCATCGCTTGTCGGCCGCGGCGCATCTCGGTAAATCTGGTGGTGCGGAGATAAGCGCGTCTTTCTTGTCGCTGCGGACGGTGATGGCGCTGCTCGGACCCGGCATCTTGAGCACGTTGTAGGCGTAATGGGAAGCCGCCATGAACTTGGCGAGGCGGGCGCCCGAGTATCCGTTATATGTAGCGGGATATCGGCGACGTCGAAATGCGCTTTCGGTCTGAAGTTGACCTCCCGCCAAAGGTCACGGCAAGGTGATTTTCCCCTTAGGCTTGCTCCTCCCGGGTTGATTCCTTGGAAGGGCGGTCTCTTGAGCTTCGTCGTGCAGGATTTGGAGTTTCTTGATCACAGCGAGAAATCAAGTTAGCCGGCCCGCCATCGACCAACATCTTGGTGACCTTGAGGTTGCGGATGGTGGGCGAGACCAGCATCGGCGAGCACCCGACGCGGTGGTGCGGTGAGGTGATCCTCAAGGTCGAAAATGATGGGCGTCTTGGACCATTTGAGAGTCTGCGTGACTCCATGGGCGGCTCTGCCGCGTTCACCTCCGTGCCTTTGCTTTAGTTGGCGGTGAGAGGTGTGTGTGACGCCACCGTCAACGCCGCAGGACCTCCGTGGCCTTCGAAATTCCTGCTCCTTTGTCGTCCTCATCCTCCCGTCCTCTTCGCCGTCTTCTTCGTCCTTGTCATTGGCTCGAGAAGGTCGGTCACCTGTCGCCGCTTGGCCTTGCAGAGGTCCTCCCGACCGCGAGCGGCCGCTTCTTGCTCGGTTCTCCTCCGCCACCTTGGGCCCTCTCCTTGTCGCGCCTCTCGTACTCAGCCCTTTGCTGCTCGGCAGAGATAATCGGCGCTTGCGATTGTAGAGTCGTGACCTTTAGTGCGGTGGATTTTGCGATATTATTGCTTGCGAGGCGCCCTACTTGTCGGCTGCGCCACGGGCAACTCCTTGCGAACTACTAATCTGTGTTTGCTTGGCGGGAGCTTCCTTGCGGACTTTTCGGCGGCAAGCACCTGTTCCTTGTTCTTCTTACGGAAGACCATGCGCTTGGCGCTTCTTTGCGGAGGCGGCGTCGTCGGTCGCTCCCTCTGCGCCGGCATCCTCCCGAAGCCTCCTCCCCTCTTCAGCGCGTGCGCATTTGCCGAGCCAGGGCATAAAGCTCGCTGACATCCGGATCTTAGTCATCGCCATCTCTTGGCGCATCGCGCGATTCGCCTGCGTTCGGTGGAGCAGCGCTGATAACTTGTGGCGGGGTGGACATCGGGAATGTTGTGTTGCACCTGGCAGCTGGCGTTGGATGTACTTGCGCGAGATTCTCCTTCATACAGGCCAAAATGTGGAATCACTTTCTTGGCCGTGGGGTTTAATGGCCGCCCGGTGAAGGCACCAACAAACTGATGACAAAGATCCGCAAGAGAAATGGAGCCCTCCGGCAAGTGCATAAGCCAAGCGAGCGTTCGGCCTAAACTGGCGGAAATGGTTCGCCGAATCTTTTAATCGCGCCCCGGCAGCCTGCACGCGATGGTGTAAATCTTGAAACTCCGAGGGTGTGTCTTGCGTCGTACTTCTCGATGCGTCGGGCTTGAAGTTTTCATGCTAGAAGCCTTTGGGCCGCGCCGATTCTCGGGTGAGCAGCGGGGCAGCCCTTGTCAGCGTCACAGTCGCTGGCTTTCGCCGGCCTTGCGCTTCGGCAGTGCTCCCAGCTCTCTGGTCAGTTGTCGCCCGAGTCTCGGCGGCAGCTCGATCGTGGTCGAGCATCTTCTTGCCGCCCGCTCGTCGAGGACTGGCGTTGATCTCGGCGAGCCAGCGGGTCCGGCGATGCCGTGGAGCCGTCGTCGGCGTTATTCGGCGGCGGCGTCTTCGTTTCAGCGAGGGAGTGCCGTAGTTGCACCCCGGCGGTCTTATCGCCCGCGAGCTTCGCCTTCCCGCTTGCAGCGGCGCGAGCCGCGAGCTGCTTTGACCAGCGATCGTTGTTGGCGGCGACCAGGCTCTGGATGGTAGCCCTCGGTCCTCGACCTTGTCGCCGCCCGGAGAAGTCGAGAGCATTGCGCTCGTGGCGCTTCGCGAAGTGGAGAAGCGGGAAGCGGCGGCGAGGAGGCGGGGCGGCTTCGGGCTTCGGCGGTGTTGGAAGGCGAGGTCTTGTCGGCGCCGCCGCTTTGCCGTGTGCGGGCGAAGTCCGGAACATCTCGCGAGCCCCGACCGTCCTGGTTCCAACAAGCGGATACCACCTCCTGTGGTATGGCGCTCTGGGTAAATCATCTTGCGTTGAGATGGAAGTGGGTCTCTGAGGCGGCGTGGTCCTCCGTCACATCCACAGATCTGGTAGCACGCGGCGCCCCGCCGGTGTCCACCCTTCCATCAGCGTCTCCCCGCCCTCGCCGGCAGCTCCGGTGGCGGTGGGGAAAATGAAACGGGTCTGCGACCCTCGAAGCTCTCGTCTTGAGGCCATAGCGCGATTGTCGATGAAGCGGCCAGCGAAGGCTGGAGAGGTTGATGAAGAAATTTGGCGTGACGCGGATCAGGTTCGCACAACCTCGCGCCCCCTACAGCGCGCCCGAAGATGTCGCTGACGATGGGTGGCGCGGCACCTATGGGGCGGGGCCTTCGTGTGTTGATGCAGGCGGAGGCTGCGCGGAGAGCGGTCGGCGATGCGCAGAGATTTTACCCGGCAGACGCGATGGTCGCGTAAACCCTCTTGCTGCATTGTGTTGTATTTGATCTTGCTCAGAATCACGAGCAAAGCGGTGGAGTGGTGTGTGAAACCCTCGCGAGTAGCTGGTCGCGGAACCCTCTCGCGAGAATGGCGAATGTTTGGAACCCCCTCTCGTTGTGCATGGGCCTCCTTTTATAGGGCAAGGGGTCACCGGCAGTGTCAGCGTGGTAGAGGGGTAAGCGTAAAAGGGTGGTAGTTGGAGCAGTCGCGGGAAGCGGTGCAGCTACGATTGCTTTCTACCTACTTTTGGCGAGGGACAAGGGCATTAAATGCCCGTCGCCGTCGCCCAAAAAGCTCCGCCATTGCGTCTTCTTTATGCCCGCGGCGAAGCCACCACCGTGGAGTGCCACGCATCCTTCATGCAGCACAGCCACCGCCCGCGTTTACGGAAAATTTGAGGCGAGCGTGGGCAAATGAGCTGGAGTCGCGGGCACGTAGCATAGCTCTCCCGGCAAGCACCTTGCGGGGCCTTAATCTGCGGACCGGGGGCTTGCCGGACTCTGAGACTTACGCCCGGGTCCTCGCAGAAGCCTTGTGGCGCCGGCGTGTCTTACGTGATGTGATCTTGGTCCTCCCGGCAGAGCTCCTCTCGCCGGGGATCTGCAGAGATAATGTAGCCTTGACCTGGAATGGCCTTCCGGCAAGCTCCTCTTGCGGGGTCTTGAGTTTCTATCTTATATACTTTGTTCTTGAGCGGCTTGGTGTGGGCGGAGATGGTCTCGGCAAGCATTTGATGGATCTGGTTGCGGGGAGCTGGGGCTGCCCGTGCACAAGTTGAGATGCTTGAGGTACCCTACCTTTCTCTTGACAAACTTGTGTGTCTAGGGTGCCCCCTACCCCGTATATAAAGGAGGGAGGGAGGAGGAGGTCGGCCAAGGAGGAGGCGCCTAGGGGGCAAACCTACTCCAAGTAGGTTTGGCCCCCCTTTCTATCGGAGTAGAAGGAAGGAAGAGAGGAGGAGAAGAAGGGGGGCGGCCCCCTCTCGGTCGGATTGGGCTTGGGGGCGCCCCTCCATTACTCTCTCCCTCCCTTCCACTAAGGCAAATAAGGCCCATATATACATACAGGGGGTTAAGCAGCCTCCCGAAATTCGATATATTTCCAATCTCACCCAGAACCTTTCCGGTGTCCAAATATATCCGTCCAATATATCAATCTTTATGTCTAGAACATTTGAGACTCCTCGTCATATCCATGATCACATCAGGGACTCGAACAACCTTGGTACATCAAATATATAAACTCATAATGAAATGTCATGAAACCTTAAGCGTCACGGACCCTATGGTTCAAGAATAATGTAGACATGGCCGAGACACATCTCCGGTCAATAGCCAATAAGCGGGACCTGGATGCCCATATTGGTTCCTACATATTCTACAAAGATCTTTATCGGTCGAAACCGCACAACAACATCGTTGTGCCCTTTGTCATCGGTATGTTACTTGCGAGATTCGATCGTCGGTATCAATACCTAGTTCAATCTCGTTACGGCAAGTCTCTTTACTCGTTCCGTAATACATCATCTCGCAACTAACTCATTAGTTGAAATGCTTGCAAGGCTTAAGTGATGTGTATTACGAGAAGAGACCAGAGATACCTCTCCGACATTGGAGTGACAAATCCTAATCTCGAAATCGCCAACTCAACAATTACCTTCGGAGACACCTGTAGACACCTTTATAATCACCCGATTCACGTTGTGGCGTTTGGTAGCACACAAAGTGTTCCTCCGGTAGCAGGGTTGCATAATCCCATAGTCATAGGAACATGTATAAGTCATGAAGGAAGCAATAGCAACATACTAAACGATCGAGTGCTAAGCTAACGGAATGGTCATGTCAATCAGATCATTCAACTAATGATGTGACCTTGTTAATCAAACAACAACTCCTTGTTCATGGTTAGGAAACATAACCATCTTTGATTAACAAGCAAGTCAAGTAGAGGCATACTAGTGACACTCTGTTTGTCTATATATTCACATGTATTATGTTTAGGTTAATACAATTCTAGCATGAATAATAAACATTTATCATGATCTGAGGAAATAAATAATAACTTTATTATTGCCTCTAGGGCATATTTCCTTGAGGGGCCTGAAGCTCACAGGCAGCACAAGCCAAGAAAGTATTTGCTTTCCAAAGGCCGAGCTAAGGCAAGCAAGTGCCGATTGATGAGGATGGGCGTCGGCGCCACCTTCACCATAGCTGGCCTCCCGGACATGGAAAAGCTGGTCGACATCTAGCGGCCAATAAGTGTTAGCATAGAGCCCAAGGACCTGGTTGGCATCGAGGGAATAATCAAG
>JAHHZJ010000321.1:0-29426 GCA_021437245.1 Aegilops speltoides
TTTTTTTTTTGCGCTGCTTTTTTTTTTTTCTGCTCTTTTTTTTTTTTCGAAAAATCACTATAATGGCGAGTGTCTCAAAACTCTTCCACGTCAAGTGACGGGATGGAGCGCGAAATTTTTTGAACTTTTTTTTTTATTTGCGGACCCAAAAAGCTGAAGCGGGTCAAAAAACTTTCTATGAGGGCTGTCTCAATAAACTTGAAACACCTAAAATAGGATAGCCAGAAAATTTTTTGTCGTGCGTTTTGGAAAATTTTGGGCCCTAAGCGGAGGTGGTTTTGGAATTTTTTTTTTTTTTTTTTTTGAAACCAACCTCTTCTACTGAATGACAAAAGTGCTGGAATCAAGAAACCTACTCGGACAGAAACACGAATCGGAAATTAGATGAATCCGAAAACAAACCTAATATAAAGGAACTTCGGATTGGTGGTATATGGCGTGGTGGTTGTATATGGCAGCGGTGGTGGTATATGGATCACAGTTGAAGGCGGTGGCGGATAGCGGTGGTGGTATATGGATCTGGATTGAGCGGTGGCGGATAAGCGGTGGTGGTGGATGGCGAGGCGATGATAATGGTGCGGCGGCGTGACAACTTATGACCCGAACTGAAACTCTAAAGACTAGACTCTAAGACCAGCAACTAGACACGACGATGCAACGCCAAATTCAACAATGCAAATCTGAAAAAGATTATGCAAAGGCTCGGTGGTTGGATAGGATGAACTAACCGTAATTTTTTTTGTGGCTTTTTAAGTGGACTATAGGTATGAAGACAGACTCGATCTAAACTACGAAAAGCGTAAAATCTCTCCGAGCAACTGGAAATCGATACCACTTGATAGAGGCAAAGGTGTCCGTCTTCGATGAGATGGTGGATTTCGCTTTGGTGGAAATCGACTTTGGCGATCCGACTACGGCGTGCGAGGGCGTCAGCGCCTTGCTGTCGCTAAACCAACTCGAGAGGTTATTGACCCACGCGAACCGCGATCAACGACCACGAGGTCTATTTCCTGCGAGCAAAGCGAAGAACAAGCAAAAGCTGAGATTGCAATCTGGATATTCGAATATAAGATGAAAGCTTTATTGATCAAGGTGGGGTTACATGGCGCCTTTATGCAGTGCGTTGAACACAAGCGAAATCTGCTGAAGTTGCAGCTATGGCGAACTTTTGATCTAAACAAAACCCAAAGTCTAAGCGGTGCCCTAAGGGCTGTATATATGGAGGAAGAGGGGTGAATTTCGTGGCCCTTGGTGGAGGGTCAGAAACTAACCCTATCTCTTGTTTCCCACACACGGACTCTAAAAATAGCCTATACTAATGTATTTCGAAATTACATGGGCCTGGCCCAATAATAAGGTGATGTGACACCTAGAATAGCCTCTGGACGAAATTTATGAAGTGGCATCTTGTATATTTCGTCCAAGGCTTCATGCACTCATTATGGTGGCTTCAAAGTCTGAAATCATCACTTGTAACTCCATTCTTGTCCCCTTGCGCATACCAACATCTCCATGCTTGTTCTTGCTCAATGTTCATCCTTCTCCAAGCTAGGCCCTTCATTTGTAAGCAAAACAAATGTATCAATTTAAGCGACATCATATTCTCATGAACATTAAAATCATTACCAAAGCGAAAGTACACGGTAATTTAGTTGGCGTCTTGTGAGCTCTAGTAATTGGTCCGGTATGTATAGCGGCGGGGCTGTGGGTGTAACAATGGTATTGATGTCCTCATCATAGTTCCTCTCTTGTATTTCTTCTCGAAGGGCTTCCTCTTGATTGCGCCTTCGCAATTGCGGTTAGCGAGCTCGACTTGATGCTTGAAGAAGCGCGTTCGCCTCGAGCTTGTGCTCTCGTTGTTGTTGTTGAAGGCGTTTAGTCTCGGCGTCTTGTTGCTCTTGGTGTAAAGTAGCGCTCGTTCTTGTTCTTTTTGGTAGCGAAGGCGTTGTCGTTCTTGGGCTTGAGCAAAGCGCCATTTGGCTTGATTGAGGGCGAGGAGCTTCTTCATCAACTTGCTCTTGGAGATTCTTGTCGATGTGGCGGGTTGCGAGATTCATAGCGATCTTAGCGTGGCTCGTCGAAGAATGTTGTTGATGGTGTACTTGTGTCGGAGAAGAAATTCGTCGGAGTGGCGACTTGAGTGGCTCCGTCTTGAGTGTGAAGAGGTAGAAATCGCGGTTCACCAACAAAGTGCGGATCTCGTCCATTCTTGCATCATTCTCTTTCTTGTCTTGCGTCGAGTTTGTTGTCGAAGTAATCTAGTGTCGCACGTTGCTCGGAGAATCGCAAGTCGGTGGAGAGGTTGTCGTCGTTCACTCATTGCTTGTTGCTCTTGATGGAGAGCTCGTTTATGCGTAAAGAGGTGGCTCTTGGTGGCGTATGATGACATGTAAAGTCGTCTTGCTTTCGATGAAGAGAGGATTTGTAGAAGAACTTGGCCTATCCATCATTTCAAGCAAATTGTGAGTGGAAGAAGGATAAAACGAAACCAATGTACCTTTGACGAAGTTGAAAATGAATCAAGTTCACTCAAATGCGGACAATGAAATAGCACTATTGATGCCGATCCTTGTCGATTCTCACACCTACACAAGTAAAAGCTTTTGGTGGAGCTTGGTTGGGATGGTGGCACAAAATTGATTGCAATCGTTAGCTTGACTCAAAATGTTGAAGAAGATTCACAAATTAGCATATGCAACAAGTAGACCAAGCAAGTAGTGGTACGGAAACACACATAAATAGATAAATGGGATTGTGCAAACCAAAAATGAGCCAAAATGTGGAATCACGAAAATGCTCTTGTTGCACAATACTAGAGAAAGCAGCTAACACGATTGCACAATAGGCGGATCTGAGACTTGTGCACAACCTACTAGGAAAAAATGCAGCGATCTCTATCCCAAGTATTCTATATGTATGGTGTATCGATTTGCAATGATCCAAGATGATCTTATATGACAATCTTAATATTGTATGATGCTATGCTTGTTGTATAAGCTCTTTGCTTATCTTTCCTCTTTGCTTAAAAGCTTGAGTGGCTCTTTCTCTTTTGAGCTCTTTTCTTATGCAAACTTGGCGAACTAAGATAGCAATTGTGTATGCGAGGACAACTTTGTGACACACAAGTTGATTCGAGATATGCACCTCGATTATATGTATGATATGGTGTATGCAACTAATGTGCACAAGTCACGTTCGGCAATACTCAATGGCTAGTCTCGGTGGGTAAAGCAGCATAAAAGATGGTATATGATGGCTATCAATGCAATTGCAAGGTATGACAAAGATGTACGTCGATGTTACCGTCCGTGGCGAAGATGAGTAGCCGACCAAAGTGGCGTTTTTGTTGATGTCACACAGCGCCTAAATAGCGAAACACAGAGGACACGAAATCTCACTCAAATTATCGAACTCAAAATCGAATGGTAATGCGGAGGTTGAGTCTTGGGGTTTTGCAAGTGGAAATGGTGGATGATAGGGTGGGGAGGATGTATGTATGTGTGGATGGTGGAATAATGAAGCTGCGGTTTATTGAAGAAGCCGGATGATCCGGGCGAGGCCGGATGATCGGGTATGTCTGAATGATCCGGGACTTAGTCCAGGATGATCCAAAGCAGTCAAACCATGCAGGAACTGCTGGGAAGAACTTCAGCAGGGAGAAATTTGGCGATTTGAGTTTTGGGTGGATTCGAGGGGAGAAGGTGGGAAACACAAGATCCACGAGTTACACACGAATCCACGGATCAAAAACAACAAAACATCATCAAAACCAACAAATCACAAGAATTTTGGGGAATATTTTTGTGGGGATTTTCGGGTTTTAGGGGCGAAAACAACAAAATCAAGCTAGAAATCACGGGGTAGGGGCTCCAAAAGCGTGATCAGCGTGGCTCATGATACCATATGATGTGGGTGGAACCCTAATTCGTCGATCTTTCACGTTTGGAGGGATCCTCGGAGGAAAACACGAAGAACAGCGGAGCACGAGGAAATCACGGGGAAGCAGAGAGATACTCAACCGACAAGAGATCAATCACACAAGGTCTAGATCATCGAAGCCACGAGTGATACATGGTCCAAAATCAACAAAGGAAAGATACAAAGGGTAGTTCTTCTCCGAGAGGAGTCTTGAATCCACGAGGGGATCTTCCCGTATAGGGGTCTTGAATCCGATGGATCTTCTCCTAGGGCGGAGGTCACGATTTCCGTGGAGAAATACGGTGGATGAGCAAAGGCTCTCACACACAAATATGAGCTAATCAATGCTAAGTCTCAAAGTGAAGAGGGGTCCTATATATAGAGTGCAGGCGAAGGGTACATGGGCTCAGCCCAACTGCGTATGTATTGGCTGGAGACGATCCAGTAGGCGGTCCGGATGATCCGGGCTGGTCCGGATGATCGGTGGGGGCCGAATGGTCGGTGCTTTCTGCTGGTGACGATCACGGGGCGGACGTCCATTGAGTGGTTCGGATGTCGAGGCGGGATCGAGATGATCCGGGCGGGTCGGATATCGACTTGATGTAGGGTGGAACCCTAATTGTCGATCTTTCACGTTTGGAGGGATCCTCGGAGGAACCCACGAAGAGCAGCGGAAGAACGAGGAGGAAATCCGGGGAAGAATGAGAGAGACACTCAGCCCGACAAGAGATCAATCACACAAGGTCTAGATCATTGAAGCACGAGTGATACATGGTCAAAATCAACAAAGGAAAGATACAAAGGTAGCCGCTCTTCTCCGGAGGAGGTCTTGCATCCGAGGTGATCTTCCCTAGGTAGGGGTCTTGAATCCGATGGATCTTCTCCTGGAAGCGGAGGTCCTGATCTCAGGAAAGTACCGGTGGATGAGCAAAGCTCTCACACACAAATATGAGCTAATCCAATGCTAAGTCTCAAAGTGAGGAGGGGTCCTATATATAGAGTGCAGGCGAAGGGTACATGGGCTTAGCCCAACACGCGTCTGCGCTGGCGGATAATCCGGACGAGGTCGGATGATCCGGACGTCCGGATAATCCGGGTGGAGCCCGGATGGCGGAGGTCGGTGTGTGGCGGCGGGCGGATGTCGGTGAAGTCCGGGCGTCGAGGCGGGGTCCGGATGATCCGAACTGGAGTCCGGATGATCCGGCTTCAGCCGGAGAGGATTCTGTTGCCTTCGGTGGAGTTAGCGGATCGTCCGGACGAGGGTCCGGATCATCGAGCTTCTGTCCGGATCGTCCGGGCCTCTGTCCGGATCGTCCGGCCTCCTTGAATACTGTGGCTTTCTCCTCTCCGTCTTCACGCATGTCTTCAGCTTCCGATTCTCCTTGCTTCCCGGCTTCTTCATGGTCGACTCCTTGGTGCCTGGTATGCATAGAGTTTCCGTTTGAGGTAGTAACCATGTCTCATGTGAATCGAAGGATAGTTGTGAGGGGTGATGTCACCTCGGTCTCAAGAGCTCTTGCGTGCTCGAGTCATCGGTCCTTGTGGTGTTGTAGGTGTTGATGTAGAGTCCATGGGGATGATGGAAGGATGCTCCGCATCATATCCCCTCCCTTCGAAAGGATCCGACCTCGGATCTAGTTCTTCATCACCATGGAATGGCGAGAGGTCTTTGACGTTGAAGGTGTCGCTCACGTTGTACTTGTCGCTTGGTAGGTCGAGCTTGTGGGCGTTGTTGTTGTAGCGTGCTAACACCTTGAAGGGTCCATCGGCTCGAGGTAGAAGTTTGGACTTGCGTTCGTTGGGGAAGCGTTCCTTGCGAAGGTGTAGCCACACTAGATCGCCTATGTTGAAGATCATGGGTTGCTTGTTGATGTTGAGCTTGGTGGCTAGTCGTTGTACTTGGCGCTCGATGGTGTTTCTTGTATCTTCATGCATCTTCTTGATGTAGCTTGCGGGTACTTGCGTCGAGGTTGGTGCGCTCTTGTAGAGGTAGAGGTAGGATGTCCAATGGGGACAATGGGTTGAAGCCGTGAGCGACCTCGAAAGGGACTTGCCGATCGTTGAATGTCTTCTTGCGGTTGTAGGTGTACTCGGCGATGGGTAAACATGTCTCCACTCCTTTATGTTCTTCTTGATCAACACGCGATTCTTGATCAACAGCAGTAGAGTGGAAGCGTCCGGTTCGTCACCTCCGTTTGGCCGTCGGTTTGAGGATGGTATGCGGATGAGAACATGAGCTTGATCTTAGAGCTTAGCGCAAAGAGTCTTCAAAAAGTAACTCAAGAACTTGGCGTCGCGATCGGAGGCGATTGACTTTGGTACTCCATGAAGGCGCAAGATTTCCCTACAAAGAGATTTGCAATATGTGAAGCATCGTCTACCTTGTTGCAAGGAATAAAGTGTGCCATCTTAGAAAATCGATCTACAACTACAAACACGGAATCCTTTCCATTTTGAGTTCTAGGCAAACCAAGTACAAAGTCCATGCTAATGTCTTCCCAAGGTTGATATGGAATTGGAAGAGGCATGTAAAGACCATGAGATTGAGCTTTTGACTTAGCTTTGCGGCATGTAGATCATCGGTGGTGAAGCGTGAAGCGTCTCGAAACATCTTGGGCCAAAAGTAGTTCTTGGAGGCGTGGCGAAGGTCTTGTCGCGTCCAAAATGTCCCATGAGTCCACCTCCATGAGCCTCTTGCAAAAGTAGCAAGCGAAGAGAAGAGTCGGTTATGCAAAGTTTGTTAGCTCTCATAAGATAACCATTCTTAAGGTAATATTGTTTACAAGATGTATCGTCAAACATTTGGCATAATGAGGTGCAAAAGATGGATCACTAGCATACAAATCTTTGATGTGCTCAAAGCCAATAACATTCAACTCAAGTTGGGTGACAAGCGTGCATATGCATGAAAGTGCATCGGCAACTACATTTTCCTTGCCCTTAATGTACTTGATCACATATGGAAAAGATTCAATAAATTCACTCCATTTGGCATGACGCTTGTTCAATTTAGTTTGACCTTTTAAGTACTTAAGCGTTTCATGATCGGTATGGATGACAAACTCATGAGGTCTAAGATAATGTTCCCAAACATTTAGCACACGCACTAAAGCATATAATTCCTTGTCATACGGGATAGTTAAGTTGAGCACGGAGAGTTTTCACTAAAATAAGCAATGACTTCGTTTTCTTGCATTAAAACTCCGCCAATTCGGTACCACTTGCATCACAATGGACCTCAAAAGTTTTGTCAAAATTGGGCAAAGCAAGAATCGGAGCATGAGTAAGCAAAGAGTTGAGCTCATCAAAAGCGTTTGATTGCAAGGTCCCCAAACAAAAGGTATTCTTCTTACTCAAAGCATGCAAAGGGCTGCAATAGTGCTAATGTTTTCACAAGCGGCGATAAAACACGCAAGACCAAAACTTAGCACTTGTTGCAAATTGGTGGGTTGGGGCCAAGTTTTAATTGCTTTGATCTTAGTTTCATCAACATGGATACCCTTGGAAGAGACAACGAAACCCAAGAAAACCACTTTGTCAACTCCAAAGTGCATTTCTTCAAGTTGGCATAAAGACTTTCTTTTGAAGTGTTTGCAAAACAAGCTTAACATGATCAAGATGCTCTTTCATGGTTTTGCTAAACACAAGAATATCATCGAAAAAACCACAACAAAGATTCCAATGTATGGACGAAGTACATGATGCATGAGGCGCACAAAAGTTAAGGAGCTTCCGACAAACCCATAGGCATAACCAACCATTCATATAAGCCAAATTTTGTTTTAAGCGCAGTTTTCCATTCATCACCCTCATGAATGCGGTTTGATAATAGCCACTTTTAAGATCAATTTTGAGAAAAAGTTGGCTCCACTAAGTTCATCAAGCATATCATCTAGCGAGGAATGGGATGCCTATAAGCGCCGGTGATAGCATTTATGGGTCTACAATCGAGCACTGGCGAAAACTTCCATCGGGCTTAGGCACAAGTATAGCAGACGCGGCACAAGGGCTTAAGATTTCACGTACATGACCGTTGTCGATTAGTTGTTGTACTTGCCGTTGAATCTCCTTGGTTTCTTGGGATTGACACGGTAGGGAGCTTTGTTTGGAAGTGGCGCTCGGGGATGAGGTCGATTCGATGCTCAATGCCTCGAAGAGGGTAGACCGGAGGTAGCTCATCGGGAAAACATCTTGAAATTCTGCAAAGAGATTGAAACACCAAAGGTAGCTCATGAGTGGTGTTAGTTGTGGTTCTCCATCCTTGCACACTAGGACAAAGTGCATCACACTCGATGGGTTCTCACACTTCTCTCATCTCATGTTTGGTGGCGAATAGTATGAGGTTTTTCTCTCTAGGCGAAAGCGGCGCTCAAATTTGGCTTGTGGCTCTCACTCACTTTTGGTGGCTCACTTTCTCCTCTTCTCTCTTTGGTTGGTGGCTTGTTTGTCGGCTATCCTTGACTAGGAGACATGGGTCGTGGGACATATTCTTTGCCTTTCATCTTGAAGCTATAGTGGTTTGTCGCCCATTGTGGTAGACACCCGGTCGAATTGCCATGGCCGACCAAGGAGGAGGTGGCAAGCGGTCATTGGGACCACATCACACTCCAAAGTGTCTTCATATGCACCTATTTTGAATGATACTTGGACCGTATGCTCAACTCGTATAGTGGGAGTCCTTAGCCATTGAACCTTGTATGGTTGCGGATGCTTCTTCTTGACCAATTGGAGCTTGGAGCATAGTTCTTCGCTTGCCAAGTTGTGGTAACTACCTCCATCGATGATGACCTTGGCGGATCTCCCATTGATGCGGCCTTTGTGTGGAAGATGTGGCATCGTTGGTCTTCTTCTTGGTGATGTTGAAGTGTCAAGACTTTGGAGACAACAAGGCGGGGCTTGTATCTTCATCACAAAAAGACTTGATCATCTTCATCCTCGTTGATCTTGCCGGTGCATGGCCACTTGCTCAATAGCGTCCATTTCATCTTCACTCATTGAGTCGTAGGTTCCATAAATCGTTTAGTATCATGAATGCGCTTGTTGGTGCATTCATATGACTTGTGGCCTCGGCCGCATAAGTAAAACACTTGAAGGAGCTTGTCTTGCGGTCTCATCGGTTGGAGTAGATGATGAAGCCACCTTGGCTTGGGTTGCTTGTAGTAGTCTTATTGCAATCTCTTCATAGTGACTATGCATATGCCATTAAAATAAACCCAATTTGCAGCATAGATGACAAGCCCATGGTTATTGGCATTTGTTTTTCTTGTGATGATATTGATATGCTCCCTTTGCATCATTTATCTCATATGCCATGCCATGACCACCTAAGCCGGATATGCATTGTTTTGGATGTTGTCCATTTTCTCCATGTGATGATTTCGATATTGCTCATGAGGAGACCCCATAGTTTCCTCATACATTTGAGGAGATTTTGATCCATCCATCCATTGCATGATCCCAATACGTGTATTGCACCATATGCTCCTCATGAATAAACATGCTTTTGATGTGCCATATACTTGTTTGCTCAATTTGTGTCCCCATCGTGTCATACATAAGAACTATTCTTTCATGATGGATGACATGTTCATATACCATGCATCAAATTTCTTTGGCGATGCTTATCTTGTGCTAACTCACGTGCACATACATCATGATGGATGATGTGTACATTTACCACTGTAGCACAATTTCTTTGGATTGTGTCTCTTTTGTGTAGGTACCCATGAATACTTGTCAACCTCGCAATCCCACGAGTTGACAAAAGCGAGCTTTAGAAAGCAATGATGAATTGGGATCACGTGGATTGTCTTTACCACCGTCCCCTTCGGTGCAGGACTCTGGCGCAACTCCTCTACTTGGCTCTCCACGGCTATGGGCCATTTACCACTTGTCACTTTATGCTCATTTACCGTGTTCACTTTGCATGCTATGCTTGTTTCTATGCCTTTGCCATGCAATTGTGACCCTTGCTTGCATCTACCCATGTTTCATCATTATGCTACTTCTATGTGTATTTGCATGCTTGGTAGAGACCCTTGTTGCTATTGCCATGTTTATCATGTGCCCAGGCTGTTGCCCTCATATCTTGCTTTCATGATTGTGCTATGACATGTGAATTATTCATGCCCACTATTTGCACCAAGGACATGTTTGCCATGATTCATTCTAGTATGTCGCATCTTCGCACTACTAGCATACTTGACTTGATTGCTATGATTGCTCGCTATATTGCATCACCCATGTTCCACTACTTGCTTTCTTGGGTTGATGACATATATGCTCATGCCTCTCACATGATATATCTTGATCATTGTCTCTTGTGTCATACTTGCTCATCTCATGCGGTTGATGACAACCATCTATATGCTTTGCACATGATTCATATTGCTCCGTGTCATATATCTCCATGTGTTTGCTGTCTCATGCTAGATGATTTGCCATGTATTAGAGTGCAACAATGCTTATAGTCTTGCTCATGAGATTGCCCCCATAGCATTCTCACATATGTTTGGAGATTTTGACATACTCCTTGTGAAGCATGCTTGTCTTCCCTCATTGCACCATATACCTAGTGCCTTGAATATAAGCCATTATTGAATCATATTATTCATGCACTTGTGCTTCTAATGGTTATGTGCAGAGAAGAGAACCATCATGATGGATGATGTGTTTATCTACCATGCATACATTCTTTGCCTTGTTTTTGCATGTGTAGGATACTTGGACTTCAGTGTGGACTTCCACTTCACGTGAGTTGACCATTAGAGCTGTTGAGGCGAGCCTCATACATTCTACCACGACTAAGCTTCTACACCACATTTCCTACCACTTGGCATTGTGAAGAATGCACAAGGACACGCTTTCAAGGTGACATCCTTCTTGAGCTTGGATATTGTGGATCATACTTCATGTGTTGCTTGCACCATTTGCCGCATGTTAGAATATTACTGCACCATGATAACCACATTTCCATGCTTCATGATATATATACCTTGTGTGTTGCATACAATTCTTGGACTACTTGCTACTATCATATGGTTGGTTGCACCAAGATCATTTCTTCACATATGCCATGTTCCTTTGCTTGTCACATGATTCACTTGATTGCCTCACACATGATGAACAATTGCTCTTTCTATTGTGCTGAGTGCCACACTATATTCACTACACCCTATGCACATTATCGTGGATTGTCTTGCACTTGACCCATGTGTTTAGACATCTCATCTTATTTGGTGTTGTGAATGATTCCTATACCTACCATCGACCATTTAATGGACCTCTTTATGCATGCTTGCTATGACCTCGAGGTAGATGCTTATGCTCTTGTCACACATATTTGCATCTCTACCTCACATTTACATCTTGTCCCCATGATATCTTTGCTTGTGCTCAATTTATGTGCTTACATGCCATGTCACAATCCTTTGTCAAACCATATGCTATGCTTGATGACAACACTTGTTTTAGAATCACCTCTTGTGATAGAGGTAGAGGTGTCCGTCTTTCGATGAGATGGTGGATTTCGCTTTGGTGGAAGTCGACTTTGCGATCCGACTCTGAGCGTGCGAGGGCGTCGCGCCTTATGTCGCTAAACCAACTCCGAGAGGTTATTGACCACGCGAACACGATCAACGACCACGAGGTCTATTTCCTGCGAGCAAGCGAAGAACAAGCAAAAGCTGAGATTGCAATCTGGATATTGCGAATATAAGATGAAAGCTTTATTGATCAAGGTGGGGTTACGTGGCGCCTTTATGCAGTCGTTGAACACAAGCGAAATGCTGTGAAGTTGCAGCTATGGCGAACTTTTGATCTAAACAAAACCCAAGTCTAAGCGGTGCCCTAAGGGCTGTATATATGGAGGAAGAGGGGTGAATTTCGTGGCCCTTGGTGGAGGGTCGAAACTAACCCTATCTCTTGTTTCCCCACATACGGACTCTAAAATAGCCTATACTAATGTATTTCGAAATTACATGGGCCTGGCCCAATAATAAGGTGACGCAGCACCTAGAATAGCCTATGGACGAATATTATGAAGTGGCATCTTGTATATTTCGTCCAAGGCTTCATGCACTCATTATGGTGGCTTCAAAGTCCTGAAATCATCACTTGTAACTCCATTCTTGTCCCCTTAGCATGCCATCATCTCCATGCTGGTTCTTGCTCCAATGTTCATCCTTCTCCAAGCTAGGCCCTTCATTTGTAAGCAAAACAAATGTATCCAATTTAAGCAGCATCATATTCTCATGAACATTAGAATCATTACCAAGAAAGCGAAAGTACTGGTAATTTAGTTGGCGTCTTGTGAGCTCTAGTAATTGGTCCGGTATGTATAGCGGCAGGGGCTGTGGGTGTAACAATGGTATTGATGTCCTCATCATCCTCCCTTCTTGAAATGAAGTCGTCCTCTCGGAAGTTCATCTTCCTCACCAAATATGGCTTCAAATCTGCAATGTTAAAAGTGGGACTAACCCCAAAATCTGCGAGGCAGCTCAAGTTTATATGCATTATCATTTACTTTCTCCAACACCTTAAAGGGACCAGCACACGTGGCATTAGCTTTGATTTGCGCAAATCGGAAATCTATCCTTACATAAATGTAACCAAACAAGATCTCGGTGCAAACACAACATGTTTTCTACCCTTATCTCCAGCAAGTTTATATTTAGCATTCATCGCTCAATGTTTTCCTTAGTTAACTCATGCATTTTAAAATCAATTCAGCACGTTCTTTAGCATCAAAATTAACCTTCTCCGAAGATGGAAGAAGCAACAAATCAATAGGTGCGAGGTAGGAAACCATACACAACTTCAAAGGGCACATCTTAGTAGTAGAATGCAATGAGCGATTATAAGCAAATTCAATATGAGGCAAGCATTCCTCCACATTTTCTTATTTTTCTTTAGAACAGCCCTAAGCATAGTAGACAATGTTCTATTGACTACTTGGTTTATCCATCGGTTTGGGGGTGACAAGTAGTACTAAAAAGCAGTTTAGTCCCCAACAGCCCATAAACATCTCCAAAAGTGGCTAAGAAATTTAGTATCACGATCTGAAACAATAGTATTTGGCACACCATGCAAGCGAATAATTTCACGAAAGAACAAATCAGCAACATTGACAGCATCATCGCTTTTATGACATGGTATAAAGTGTGCCATTTTAGAGAATCTATCACGACAACAAATATGCTATCCCTCCCTTCTTTGTTCTAGGTAAACCTAAAACAAAGTCCATAGATATATCCTCCCAAGGAACACTAGAGTGCAGGCAAAGGCATATATAAACCATGAGGATTGAGTCGTGACTTAGCTTTTTGACATGTAGTGCAGTGAGCAATAAAGCGCTCAACATCCGTCTCATCTTTGGCCAAAAGAAATGTGTAGCAAATCGTCCTCCGTCTTCTTCACGCCAAAGTGTCCCATTAGTCCTCCTCCATCGCCTCCTGCAACAACAAAAGGCGAGCGGAGCTAGCTGGAATGCATAGCTTGTTAGCACGAACACAAATCCATCATTAACGACAAACTTGTTCCATGTTCTTCCTTCTTTACAATTCTGCAATACATCTTTAAAATCAGCATCATGCACATATTGATCTTTGATGGTCTCCAAACCAAATATTTTGAAGTCAAGTTGTGAAAGCATAGTATAGCTGACGAGACAATGCATCGGCAATAACATTTTCTTTACCCTTCTTGTGTTTAATGACATAAGGAAAGTCTCAATGAATTCAACCCATTTAGCATGTCTCGATTCAGTTTAGCTTGACTTTTAATATGTTTCAAAGATTCATGATCAGAATGTATAACAAATTCTTTGGGCCATAAATAATGTTGCCATGTTTCTAAAGTCGAACAAGAGCATATAATTCTTTATCATAAGTAGAATAATTCAGACTAGGCCCTCAATTTTTGAGAAAAGTATGCAACAGGTTTGCCATCTTGTAATAACACACCTCTAATCCAATTCCACTAGCATCACATTCAAGCTCAAAAGTCTTATTAAAATCAGGAAGTTGGAGTAAAGGGCATGTGTCAACTTATCTTTCAATACCGTGAAGGCTTCTTCTGTCTGCGGTACCCCAAACAAAAGGCACATCCTTCTTTGTAAGCTCATTGAGAGGTGCAGCAATGGTGCTGAAATCTCTCACAAAAGCGCCTATAGAAACCAGCGAGGCCAAGAAACTCCTCACTTGTGTGACCGTTTTGGGCTGCGGCCAACTCTCAATAGCTTCAATCTTGGCTTTATCAACTTCAATTCCTGTGGAGTAACAACATAGCCAAGAAAAGATACTCGATTCGGTGCAAAGGTGCACTTCCCAAGGTTACCAAACAAGCGTGCATCACGTAGAGCATTAAAAACAACACGTAAATGTTCCAAATGTTCTTCCAAAGATTTGCTATAAATCAGTATATCATCAAAATAAACTACCACAAATCGTCCAATGAAAGCACGTAAAACTTAGTTCATTAATCTCATGAAAGTACTAGGTGCATTAGTTAACCCAAAAGGCATGACTAACCACTCATATAATCCAAACTTAGTTTTAAATGCTGTTTTCCATTCATCTCCCAATTTCATACGAATTTGATGGTATCCACTCATAAATCAACTTTGGAGAATATTGTAGAGCCACTCAATTCATCAAGCATATCATCTAGCCTAGGAATAGGGTGGCGATAACGAATAGTAATATTATTGATGCCTCTACAATCAACACACATCGTGACGTACCATCCTTTTCGGCACTAGAATAATAGGAACAGCACAAGGACTAAGGGATTGGCGTATATAACCTTTGTCGAGCAGCTCTGTACTTGGCGCATAATCTCCTTCGTCTCCTCTGGATTGAGTGCGGTATGGTGCGGTTGGGTAATGATGCACGGGAATTAAGTCAATTTGATGCTCAATCCCTCGAATAGGTGGTAATCCGGTGGCACGTCTTGTGGAAAGAGCGTCGGCGAACTCTGCAAAATGTTAGTGACAGCGAGGGGGCAAAAGAAAGGAAAACACGTCCTCGAATGAAAATAATGCCTCTTTGCACACAAAAGCATAGCAAATAGATTTGCTAAAATCTAGCTCATCAATATCAGATTTGGTGGCAAGTAAACATGCACTTTTCAATTTAATTTCAGAAGCAACGATAGATGGTTTATTATTAGGCTTCATGTGTTGCTCAAATTCTTTTGCCACAATCTGATTTTCACTCTTATTTTTCTCTGTTTTGCTTTATTAGCTCTATTAATATCATCTTTCAAAATGGACTCGAGAGTCATAGGAAGCAAAGTAATATTTTTATCCTTATGAACAAGAGTATCTTGATTGTTTCTACCATGGTGTACAAATTTTTATCAAATTGCCATGGTCTACCAAGTAACAAGGAACATGCTTGCATAGGTACCACATCACAATCAACATAATCAGCATATGTAGAGATACTAAAATGCACACGAGCGATCGTGTTACCTTCACCTTGCATTGTTGTTGAACCATTGGATGTAGTAAGGATGTGGATGTGGTCTTGTGGTGAGAGATAGCTTCTCCACCATCTCCATGCTAGCCAAGTTGTTGCAGCTCCCTCCATCTATGATGGCCTTGAATAGAGCGTTCCTTCACAACTCCTTTGTATGGAACAAATTATGCCTCTGATTTTGCTCAGCTTGTGTAACCTGCACACTCAAAACACGTTGAGCAACTAAACATTCATACTGTCGGCATCTTGACAGCCATGTATTGTGTCTCATGATCAGAATCATCTCCACCGTGTTCCTCATGTGTAATAAGAGCCAAAGTCTCCTCATCATAGTCACTAAGCGGACTCATACCCACCATCCTCGGTAGCAATCATCACTGCGCTGAGATTTGCATTCTCTCATAAAATGTCCTCTTCCCTTACAATGACGACAAATAATATCACTTGTGTGCCTGTTGGCGCCATGGAAGAAGAGCTCTGTGCAGGCCAGCGGTGTGCTCTTGGCGAGATAGTGGTGGTTGTGCTGCTTTCTTGTATCACGGTTGGAGGTGGCACCTGAAGGAGGTGATGGTGCGGTGGAAGTAGATGATGCGTGGTGTCCATGATGAAGGTCGACTGCGAGAAAAGTTAGTGCGGCGCCAATGCACATCGATCCTGCACTTCACGTTCAGCTTTACAAGCAAGATGGAATAAGCAGTGATATTATTATAATCCTTATAGTCTAGAATGGTGCGAATCTCTCTATTTAATCCACCCGGAAAGCGTGCAAGCATAGCTTCATTCTCCTCAACAATACCACATCTAATCAAGCCGGTTTGTAATTCACGATAATATTCTTCTCAGAATTTTTCCTTGTCTTAAGCGCTGCAATTTTGAAGTAATTCACGTTGATAATATGGTGGAACCAGCGATACGCATAGCAGTTTTCAAAGCAGCCCAAGTAGCTGGAGCAGGATATAATCTACAATGTTGAGACCACCAAACACATGCAAAGCTAGTGAAAGCACAAACAGCAGCGGAACACGTCTCTCCTCGGGATATTGTAAACATGTAAATCGTTGTTCAGTTTCTAACTCCCAAGTAAGATATATATCAGGAACATATCTACCCTCAAATGGTGGAATATTCAATTTCAGTTTAGGGAGATGGTCATGATCTCGTACTGAGGAGCCCTAACATTGCCATTATTTGCATGTGGGCGACACGGTGGTTGTGGTGCTGGTGGTTGCGTGGTTCGATGTTGATCAACCTCATCCTCATAATCTCCCATATAATCATCCTCGTCGGTACCGGCGGCAGCGATGGCGAGGAGCCAAAAAGCACCAACAGCGATGGCAATGGCACCAGAATTTTGTCTGTCTCAATAGGAACCGCTGAGCTCGTCCATCTTGATTCGGAAGGCGTAGTTGTTGTCGTTCTTGAGAGGTGCGATAGGTGCAGCCGGCGGTGGTTGTGGAAAGCAGCGAGCAATTCATCAAACTTGCTATCAAGCTTTGTTTCAAGCGTCTTCTCAATGCCATCTATCTTCTCCATGGCCTCGTCAAATCTGTTTACCACATCTTGCACTGTCCACTCATCATTTGCTGAAATTTATCATGTAGCTGTTTGTTCGTCATGTTCTCCCAATCGGTCTCATCGGTTGTGATCCTGCCATGGTTAGCGACAATAGAAACACACAAGAATATGATCCTCTGGACTACTAACAAGAGGTGGTGGTGGGTGTCACAAATCCGTCAAGCAAATCTCAAATTCTTACGGTTCTTACCCGGCGGTGGTGATCGGCAACCGTTGTAATCAAAACTCTCAAAAGCTTGGATAGGCGATTGCGGGGAGAGTCAAGCATACAGCGTAGATGTATGTGGAGCTGGGAAGGCTTATAATATGGTAGCAAAAAGATTGACAATAATCAAATCGGAGATGCAAAGTTGAATAAGCGCTCAGCAGCAGTCTTGTCTTTGGTCCTAGGCTGAACCGTGCTAGAGGCGAGCCTAGAACACTAACAAAATCACGGCGCTGCGTAAACAAAGGAAAAGCACACTCTGAATTTTTTTTCGCTCTTTTTTTTTTTTTTGCTTTTTTTTTTTTGCGCTGCTCTTTTTTTTTTTTTTTTTGCGAAAAATCACTATAATGGCGAGTGTCTCAAAACTCTTCCAGGTCAATGGCGGGATGGGCACGAAATTTTTCGACCAAATTTTTTTTTTTTTCATTGCGGACCCAAAAGCTGAAGCAGGTCAAAAAACTTTCTATCTTGGCGATTGGCTCAATCGCTTAGAAACACCTAAAATAGGATAGCGAGAAAATTTTTTTATCCGTGCGTTTTGGAAAATTTTGGGCCTAAGCGGAGGTGGTTTCGGACTCTTTTTTTTTTTTTGAAACCAACCTCTTCTCATACGGCAAAAGATTGCTGGAATCGAAACCTACTCGGACAAGGAAACACGAATCGGAAATTAGATGGATCGAAAACAAATCTAATATGCAAGGAACTTCGGATTGGTGGTGGATATATGGTGGTGGTATATATGTCGTGGTGGTGGTATATGGATCACAGTTGAGCGGTGGCGGATAGCGGTGGTGGTAGATGGCGAGGCGATGATGATGGTCTTGGTGGCGTGACAACTTATGACAGAACTTCGAAACTCTAAAGACTAGACTCTAAGACCAGCAACTAGACACGGCGATGCAACATAAATTCAACAACGCAAATCTGAGAAAAGATTATGCAAAGGCTCAGATTGGTTGGGATATGATGACCTAACCTAATTTTTTTGGCTTTTAAGTGGACTATAGGTATGAAGAACAGACTCGATCTAAACTACGAAAAGCTGTAAAATCTCACGAGCAACACGGAAATCGATACCACTTGATAGAGGCAAAGGTGTCCGTCTTTCGATGAGATGGTGGATTTCGCTTTGGTGGAAGTCGACTTTGGCGATCCGACTCTGAGCGTGCGAGGGCGTCGCGCCTTATATGTCGCTAAACCAACTCCGAGAGGTTATTGACCCGCGCGAACACGATCAACGACCACGAGGTCTATTTCCTGCGAGCAAGCGAAGAACAAGCAAGCTGAGATTGCAATCTGGATATTGCGAATATAAGATGAAAGCTTTATTGATCAAGGTGGGGTTACGTGGCGCCTTTATGCAGTCGTTGAACACAAGCGAAATGCGAAGTTGCAGCTATGGCGAACTTTTGATCTAAACAAAACCCAAGTCTAAGCGGTGCCCTAAGGGCTGTATATATGGAGGAAGAGGGGTGAATTTCGTGGCCCTTGGTGGAGGGTCGAAACTAACCCTATCTCTTGTTTCCCCACACATCGGACTCTAAAATAGCCTATACTAATGTATTTCGAAATTACATGGGCCTGGCCCAATAATAAGGTGACATGAGCACCTAGAATAGCCTATGGACGAATATTATGAAGTGGCATCTTGTATATTTCGTCCAAGGCTTCATGCACTCATTATGGTGGCTTCAAAGTCTGAAATCATCACTTGTAACTCCATTCTTGTCCCCTTAGCATGCCATCATCTCCATGCTGGTTCTTGCTCCAATGTTCATCCTTCTCCAAGCTAGGCCCTTCATTTGTAAGCAAAACAAATGTATCCAATTTAAGCAGCATCATATTCTCATGAACATTAGAATCATTACCAAAAAGCGAAAGTACACAGTAATTTAGTTGGCGTCTTGTGAGCTCTAGTAATTGGTCCGGTATGTATAGCGGCGGGGCTGTGGGTGTAACAATGGTATTGATGTCCTCATCATAGACCACCTCCACCTCCTTTCTAGGGTTAGCAAAGTAATAGCTCATTTGTATGTGAGCTTTGCTCCTACCTATCTCTACTCTTGAGAGAGAGACCACTACTCCATTGGAGGCCAAGACCTCCATCTAGGAGAAGATCACATGAGATATCATCAAGACCCCCTTGTGGGAAGATCCATCTAGGATATCATCAAGACCTCCTCTTGGAGATGAACCTTACCTTATATCTTTCCTTTGTTGTTCATGTACCTTGTGATCTTGTGTGTTTGATTGTCTAGTGGATGTGTGATTCGGACTTGTTCTTGAGTGTTTCCCCTTGTGATTTCTCCCCGTTCTTCCCCGTGTTCATCGTGTTCCTCCGTAGGATCCCCTCCAAACGTGAAAGATCGACGAATTAGGGTTCCACCTACATCAGACGTCTCGCTTGCGTTCATAGTCGGATCGTCAAAATCGACTTCATCCAACACGATAGCCACCATCTCATCGAAGAGCGGGACACCCTACGCCTCTATCAAGTGGTATCAGGTTTAGGGTTGCTCGGTGAGATTTTACGATTTTTCATAGTTTAGATCGCATCATCATTCATACCTACAGTCCATGAAAAAGCCATAAAAAAGTTAGATACATTCATCCTTTATCCAAGCGATCCGAGCCTTTTGCAATTTTCTATTCATTGCTTGCATAATTGAATTATCGGTTGCATAAATCATTATAGGTTCTTTGTCTTAGTGTCTAGTTCCTTTAGAGTTTGAGTTACTGTTCACATTAGTCCGCGCCGCGCTGCATCATTATCCCTTCATTGTCCACCATCCATCTATTAATTTCCACCACATAGCACTATTCATTGTCATAATCATAGTTGAGGTCATTCACATCTTAGCTTTGATCCAATGCATCTTATCTAGTTTGTCTTGGAAAGAGGAGAAAAAAGAGAAAAAAAGAGAGAAAAGGAAAGAAAAAAGAAAGAAGAGAAGAAAAGAAAAAAAGCGTGAGAAAAAAAGAGAAAAAAATCGGATCTATCTAGAATCAATCATTCACGAATTCGGATTGGAATCTCATTTGCGCTTGCATTGAGTAAAACAGGTGTATCTTCTTCATCTGAAGTCCGTTTTGGATCCGTGAGTACTCAAATTGAACTAACAGCGAGCGCATCTAAATAGTTGCAAGCTAGTTCATTATTTGCACCTCAAAATCGGCATCTAAATAGGTCTTTTTGCCCTCTGAAGTTCGTGAACACAGCTTGTTCCAATTTTTTAGGCCAGTTTAAAAATTCTTTGAATCCTCATATCAAATCGGAATTGAGTGATTCTTTTCGCATTGGAAAGCTTGAGTTAGTGGCATTCTTTGATAGAATTTATCAAAAAATTGGCTCAAACTTTTCAAGAGGAAAGTTGGAGAAAGGATGTTGTATGTCACCTTGGTAGTTGTTTTTCATCATTATCTTCACTACCGTTGTGATTTTCACTTCTATCTTGCTGTCAAGAGCTACTTAGTATCCTTCATTGATGCTAGCTGTGCTACACAATGACCTCATTAGTGTCCTAGGCTGGTGTCTCTAGCACGGTCTAGCCTAGGACCAACCTGACTCTGAGTCGTTGAGCGTTTATTCAACTTTGCATCTTTGAATTGATTATTGCTAATCTTTTGCTACCATATATAGCCAACCCAGCTCCACATATTTCTACACGGAATCGTCGCTCCCCTGGCAATCGCTTTACTCAATATTAGGGGTTACTTGACACCGGTGGTTGCGATCACCGCTTTCTGCGTAGTAAGAACTTGTGAGACATTGATATTTGCTTTACTTTGAGCGTTTTACCACCACATCCTAGTAGTTATAGGAACATTATTTTTGGATTTTGTTTCTTGTTTTACTAATCATGTGAGGATCGAGTCAATTCATGGGCTTTGTCGATGTCGAGAGACATACCACCACCTATGCAAATACCACAACCGATCACGAGAGGTGCACAAACATCCAAATGCACATGATCGGGTTCATGCTTCTATACCACCATTTAATGGCCGTTTTAGACCTGCTTTATATATTGAATGGGAGTTAGACATAAATAATATATTTGCTTCCCATAATTTTGATGAGCGTAAAAAGTTCTGATTGCGGTTGGTTCTTTCCTTTGGTTATGCTCTAGTTTGTTGGAGTGAATATTGTCGGTTACACCACGATTATGTACCTAATACTTGGGATGATTTAAAACATGTCATGAGAGATAGATTAAATAGATGTTTATTATGCTAAGTGGCATGATTAAAAAGCTGAAACATTTAAAACAAGGTAGTGACATAACAAAATATTATGATGATTTACAAACTACCTTTTACTCATTTAGAAAGAAAGTGAAGAAGATTTTATGGATAGATTTTGGGAGGATTAAACCATAATATTCAGGAGATACTAATTCATGAAGAGTGTTATCCTATGGACCATTTGTTTCGTCTTTTGCAGAAGCAGGAAATAAAAACGTGTTGCCCACAAGGAGAACAAGCGCACGGTGCACATTCAACTGTTGATACAGATGTTTATTCAACTACTAGGTGTACTATGACAACCACATCCGTTGTTGCGAGGACTATATCATCTCCACCATGTGACACATCACTATCGAGAGTGCTGCATCATCTGAGTTGACTATAAGAGGTAATGACAAAGGTATAGATTTTCCACTTTTACATGAGAATGATGCATGCCTAGTTAACTTGAATACATCATGTGTTGAGCTACCCACTACTTTGATCACACCACCTATTTTAGAGGATTATGTTGATAATTTGACTTTGCCATGTGATCAAACAATTGAAATACCAACATTTTGAGAGCACCCATTGAATTAACTGTTGATGCAAAAGAATCAATGTTTAATCATTTTGATATGACCTCTAATCTTGGTGATGATTACGTGTCGATTGACTCATTGCATGTTTGCTTATCTAAGCATGTTATAGCATGTAAATTTGATTCAAATAAGGTTTATTCACCAATGTTGGGATGGTTTAATGATGAAGATTGTCAATCTTTTGAAATAAATAAGAGCTTCACTTATATGTGCAAACTTAGTTGCAATATTTTCATGCCTTCTAGTTCTTGTGCTAATTTGTTGGCTTTAGATTTTATGAACTATGCAAGTTACTCATCTATTCATGTGTCATATATGCAAAAATCGAGGGAAGTAAAAATGGATGACATATACATATACAACATGTACACCTTGTCTCTTTTGTTAGCCACATTACAGATTAAGCAACGCCAAGGACAGCTTTATTTTCAAGAAGGGGAGGATGATGAGGACATGACTACCTTTGATATGACCAAAAATATTGCATATATGCATATTTGTCAGGTGATTTCTAGAGCAAACTATTCAATAATCTATTTATGTTATCCAGAACAAAAATACTTCACACACTTTTGTGTTTTGTCTAATTGCAGGTGTATGGGACATTTGTACAATCCACATATGAAGATAAGGGAAAAGGAGAAGTTTAGGTGCTGTTCAAAAAGTCTTCTCATGTCACTTTTGGGCCAAGAGAAGATAGAGTCCAAGTCTCTCACGTTACGGATTCAGATTCGGACTGCACAGACATACCTGACTCAAAACGCCAACAACTTTTTCATACGGACTCGAATTGGGTGATTCTTTTTTGTTGGAAAGTAGATTTCATGCTCTTTCCAGCACAATTGGAATCACCTTAAAATCCGTCCGGAGCGTTGAGTTATGGACGAAACAATCTGACGCTGCACCAGAATCCGAGTCAAACTACAAGTCCAAAGGTGTTACGTCACCTCCACTTGGGCCCATTGGCCTTGTACGACCTAGGGTTAGTTTTAGGCTGCCTTGGGACGTCCTCCACCTCCTTGGCGCCACCCCTTGCTCCTATATAAGTAGATCCATCTAGTACCTTTTCCCTTGGGTTTTGCTTAGATTAAAAGTTCGCCATAGCTGCAACCGGCGTGCCGTTTGTGTTCCACGATCAGATAAAAGCGTCCACAGAACCCCACCTTGATCAATAAAGCTTTCCTCTTATAATCGCAATATCCAGATTGCAATCTTAGTTTCTTGCTTGTTCTTCGTTTGCTTGCAGGAAAGCAGACCCGTGGTCAGGTTGATCGTGCTCGGCGTGGTCAATAACCTCTCGGAGTTGGTTTAGCGATTGCTAAAGCGCGGCGTCCTCGCTGCGTTCGTAGTCGGATCGTCAAAGTCGACTTCATCAAAGCGATAGCCACCATCTCATCGAAGATGGGACACCCTCGCCTCTATCACTTCATGAGTCGACTCCTTGGTGCTGAGTATGCATAGAGTTTCCGTTTGAGGTAGTAACCATGTCTCATGTGAATCGAAGGAGAGTTGTGGGCAGTGATGTCACCTCGGTTTCAAGGGCTCTTGCGTGCTCGAGTCATCGGTCCTTGTGGTGTTGTAGGTGTTGATGTAGAGTCCATGGGGATGATGGAAGGATGCTCGCATCAGTACCCCTTCGCCCCAAGTCTATAAATAGGACCACCTCTCCTCACTTTGGGACTTAGCATTGGATTAGCTCATATTTGTGTGAGAGCCTTTGCTCATCCACTTGGTTACTTCTCCACGGAGATCAGGGACCTCTTGGAGAAGATCCCCAATGATTCAAGACCCCTATCTAGGGAAGAACATCAAGGCCTCCTCTTGGAGATGAACGGTTCCTTTGTATCCTTACCTTTGTTGACTTTGTATCTTGTGGATCTCTTATGTGTGTGGTGATCTAGCACTTATGTGATCGATTCCTTGTTGGTTGAGTGATTCCCTCTCGTTTTCCCCGTGTTTCCCCTTGTGCTTCCGCGTGTTCTTCGTGATTCCCCTGTAGGATCCACTCCAAACGTGAAAGATCGACGCTATAGGGTTCCACCCTACATCATAATGTCTATAAGCAACATAATCTCTCGAATTTCCTTCAAAACGAAGTGCCAATGGGTTCGAAACTTGTGAAAAAGCAGAGGCGACGATGCTCTTTGACTTTGGGGCCAAAAGTCACCTTAAGCTGAATTTGAGGTACTTCCGGCCTCTGCACAAGCGGGGAGTATATTTTTGATCGCATGCTGTGCATGAGCGATTTGAGTACTTATGGATCGACACGGACTCAATGTAGCCAAAGGCATTAAGACCGTTTTTTGTGAACATCTGTCTATGGTAGTCCTTGAAAGTAGTTCATATTCTCGTCGCGATTTTTACTGGCTGCTCCCAAAGATTCTTGTCCTCTCTGAACGGAGATATCGTTTCCACATATATATTGATCGATGCCGGGAATGCCCTTTTGTTCTTGGCTTTCATGCATATGAGTTACAGACCTTATATCATTGGCTACAAGGAGAATAAGGCATATGTATTTGGATTTTCTTCAATTCTACTGCCAAATGAGATTGCCGGATTATACCGACATCTGCGAGAAAATGTCGTTTGTCCCTACTAGGGGCAGAATGTCTATAGGAAACATAATCTCTCGAACTTCCTTCAAAGGAAGTGCCAATGAGTTCGAAACTTGTGCGAAAAGCATTAACGAATGATGTTCTTTGACTTTCGGTGTAGGTTGGAACCCCTAATTAAATCGATCTTTCACGTTTGGAGGGATCCTACGGAGAACCACGATGAACGAGGAAGAGCGGAAGAAATCACAAGGGAACACTCAAGAACAAGTCCAAATCACACATCCACTGAACAATCAAACACACAAGATCACAAGTACATGAACAACAAAGGGAAAGATACAAGGTAGGTTCATCTCCAAGCGGAGGTCTTGATGATATCTAGATGGATCTTCCCAAAAGGGTCTTGATGATATCCCTTGAGGATCTTCTCACATGGAGGTCTTGAACTCCATGGGGTAGTAATCTCTCTCTCTCAAGAGTAGAGTGAGGAGCAAAGCTCACCTAAGAATGAGCTATCATGTTGCTAACCCTAGAAAGGAGGTGGAGGTGGTCTATTTATAGTCCTGGCATGCACGAAGGAGTGAGAGTGGGAGAGGGATACAAGGCCAAAGGGCATGCTTGCGCGCGAGGCGGTAGATCTTGGGACTCATGGTGATGGTCTCTGGCGCAATGGTGAGAATGCTTCTGCTTTACAAGCAGTGAATACCCGGCTTGAGCTGATAATGCTTGCTTTGGTGAGTAGTACGCCCAGCTTCTAGGTGAATTGGGTCCTTCTTCTTCCGTCTTCGCTTCAGGCTTCCCACCAGGATGGTGTGATTGTTCCTTAGCGCTTGCACTCCTCCTCGACGTCCAGTGAAGCTCAAATAATACCTATGCATGCACTGCGGAGAAGTGTCAAGTGGTATACCATCCTCAGAGAATCAAGTGAGCACGTTAAAAGGAGAAGATTCACCTTTATGTATGAGAGTAGAGATCGCGATGTTACTTGCCAAGCGGACTCTTGACATGGTGATGTCCATAGGATGCTCCGCATCATCCCTCCCCCTTGGGAAAGATCCGACCCATGGATCGGAAATCCAAATCACCATGGGAAAGAGATGATGTCATTGGGTGTAGAAGTGGACGATCACCAAGCATTAGATCATCTTGTAGTTCCAAGGGCACTCTCAATGTATGCTTAATCTTGTAATTCCTTCAAAAGTAGCAAAGATAACAAGCACTTGGAAAAACAAATGTGGTTTATCGTAAAAGCAAAACCAAGCATTCAGAGGTTGATTCACCAACAAGTGTTGTCATCAAACATAGCATATGGTTTGACAAAGAAGTGTGTCATAGCATTTGAGCATATAAATTAGAGCACAATCAAGTATATCATAGGAACAAGCTAGCAAATGGGAGGTCTAAGATGCAAATATATGATAAGAGAGGACAAGCATCTACCTCAAGGTCATAGCAAGCATGCATAATGTGCTCAATGAATGGTCTATAGTAGGCATAAGAGTCATTCACAACACCAAAGATAGTGAAATGTCTAAACACATGGAAAAGTGCAAGACAATCCAAGCATAATGTGCATAGGGTGTAGTGATGAAGATGTCGTAGCACTCAACACAATGGAAAGAGCAATTGTTCAACATGTGTGAGGCAATCAAGTCAAGCATGTGATAAGCAAGGGACATGGCATATGTGAAGAACTAGATACAACACACAAAGGCATATATGTCATGGGGCATAGCAATGGAGCAAGCAACACATGAAGTATGATCCATAATATGCATATTCATGGTTTGTGTGTTTCGAGATAGAATGATATCACCTTGAAAGCATGTCCTTATCGTCCTTCACAATGCTTAGAGTGGTAGGAAATGGTGGTGTAGAAAGCGAGTCATGGTGTCGAGATGTATGGGGCGCTCTCTCAAGAGCTCGAATGGTCAACTCACGTGAAGTGGAAGTCGATCTGAAATCCAAGTATCCTACACATGCACACAACAAAATAAAGAAGCGTGTCAGCATGGTAGATCAACACATCATCCATCATGATGGTCTCTTCTTGCACATAACCATTAGAAGGACAAGTGCATGAATAATATGATGCAACAATGGCGATATTCAAGGCACTAGGTATATGGTGCAAGAGGTAAGACAAGCATGCTTCTACAAGGAATATGTCAAAATCTCCAAACATGTGTGAGAATGCTATGGGGGCAATCTCATGAGCAAGACTATAAGCATTGTTTGCACTCAATACATAGCAAATCTAGCATGAGAGAGGCAACACATGGAGATATATGACCGCGAGCAACATGGATCATGTGTAAAGCATATAGATGGTTGTCATCAACCGCATGAGATGAGCAAGTATGACACAAGAGACAGCGCATGTGAGAGGCATGAGCATATATGTCATCAACCAAGAAAAGCAAGTAGTGGAACATGGGTGATGCAACATAACAAGCAATCATAGCAATCAAGTCAAATATGCTGCTAGTATGCGAAGATCGACATACTAGAATGAATCATGGCAAACATGTCCTTGGTGCAAATAGTGGGCATGAATAATTCACATGTCATAGCACAATCATTAGAAAGCAAGATATGAGGGACAATAGCATGGGGCACATGATAAACATGGCAATAGCAACAAGGCTCTCCACTAAGCATGCAAATACATATAGAAGTAGCATAATGATGAAACATGGGTAGATGCAAGCAAGGGTCCCTAGTGCATAGCAAAGGCATAAAACAAACATAGCATGCAAAGTGAACACAATTAAATGAGCATAATGTGAGAAGTGGTAAATGGCCCATAGCCGTTAGTGAGAGCCAAGTAGAGGAGTTCTGGCGTAGTCCTTAGCCTGAAGGGGCGTTGGTGAGGATAGTCCATTGGATCCCAAATCGTCATTGCTCTCAAGAGCTCGTTTTGTCAACTTCGTGGGATTGCGAGGTTGACAAGTATTCATGGTACCTACACAAAGAGACACAATCCAAAAGAAATTATCGCGTGGTAAATGTACACATCATCCATCATGATGTGTGTATTGCTGCCGTGTGAGTTAGCACAAGATAAGCATCGCTCAAAGAAATTTGATGCATGGTATATGAACATGTCATCCATCATGAAAGAATAGTTGTTATGTATGACACGATGGGGACACAAATTGAGCAAACAAGTATATGGCACATCAAAAGCATGTTTATTCATGAGGAGCATATGAGTTGCACACCGTATTGGGATCATGCAATGGATGGGATGGATCAAAATCTCCTACAATGTATGAGGAAACTATGGGGTCTCCTCATGAGCAATATCGGAAACATCACATGGAGAAAATGGACAACATCAAAACAATGCATATCAAGGCTAGGTGGTCATGGCATGGCATATGACATAAATGATGTAAAGGGAGCATATCAATATCATCACAAGAAAAACAAATGCCAATAACCATGGGCTTGTCATCTATCTTGCAAATTGGGTTTATTTTAATGGCATATGCATAGTCACTACAATGAGATTTACAAACCTATGACATACTGGAGATCTCATGCATAGCATATGACAAGTCAAGCGGATCATCAAACATGATGTGACCTAAAAAATTATCACAAGAAATCCTATGTAACATGGCATCACAAATAATAGACTCCACAATAGAATCATCATACTCATCATAAATGGGCAGGAAATCATACATGGGAAATCATACTAGCATGAAGCATGGCAATGGGTGGATCAACATCATACAAGCAATCAATGTCAAGAATGTCCACTAAGTGGGACTAGAGCATCACCGTCACCTTTGTTACCTTTTGTCATTCCTCAGAAGTGGTGTAGGTGAGGTGGGAAAGACCAAATGGTGGTCATCTTCATCTTGATGGAACCATGTGGAAGTTCATCATAATCCACAATGGCCATCGTCTTGTCAAGAAAGGGAGACGAAGTTGCCGAGGATCGTAGCGTCATCATAAATGGGACCTAGCACCAAGCGAGAAGACACAATAGAGTGAGAGGTCAAGTTGTTAGAAATGCAAATGGCCTCTGAGACCTATCAACTATCTCACTCTCTCTATGTGGTGGTTCACTCACTCCCTCAAAATAGGTGCACTCAAACTCACGTGTATGGTGGAGTCACTCATCTCACTCAAGTGGTGGGGGTTGTGGCTCTCCTCACATGGGAATGTGGCAACTCATCATATATAGGGCTAGTGGTGAAGTCACTCTCACTCCTAATATGTTGGCTGAAGTCACTCAAGTCATCATACATCGCCGTGGTGAAGGAAAGATCCCATGCTCAACCATCTAAATAATAAATGCCCGTGGATGAAGGCCGAAGATGGCACATCATCCTCTCGCCTCAAAGATGGAAGCATCATCACTTGCTCGCCACCTTGTCGCTTTCGCCTCCAAAGCTTGGTCCTTGAGGGTCTCCGTGAGTCATTACTTCGTCCTTGACACCGTCTTGAAAAAAGTCCGAAAGTAGACTCGGCATCATCAATGCCACAAAGAGGGATGGCGGTGAAGTCACACCCAGGAGCATAAATCTTGGAGCTTATCGGCCTTGGACATCATGGTGGTACTAGCCTCATGCTTGTCGGTGAGGCTTGGTCGCCGTGAAGTTTGCTTGGGGTGGAGAAGCCTTGGCCTTCATGAGTTCTTGTTCATTGTTGAGAACACCATGTAGATTTAATAAATCGATGGACTTGTAGTTCTCGAGGAAGATGGTCTTGGAATATGTCGTTGTGCAATCCCATCATGAAGTGGAACTTCATCGAAATGGAATTAAATCACATGACTAACGTCATGAAAACAATCATCATCTCCTTGAAGTACTTGCCGATGGACTTGGATCCTTGGGTG
>JAHHZJ010000322.1:0-10040 GCA_021437245.1 Aegilops speltoides
GCAATCTGGATATTGCGAATATAAGATGAAAGCTTTATTGATCAAGGTGGGGTTCTGTGGACGCCTTTGTGCGGTCGTTGAGCGAAGCGTAAACGGCACGCCAAGTTGCAGCTATGGCGAACTTTTGATCTAAACAAAACCTAAGTCTAACGGTGCCCTAAGGGCTGTATATATGGAGGAAGAGGGGTGAATTTCGTGGCCCTTGGAGGAGGGGTCCAAACTAAACCTATCTCTTGTTTCCCCACACATACGGACTCTAAAAATAGCCTATACTAATGTATTTCGAAATTACATGGGCTGGCCCAATAATAAGGTGACGCGAGCACCTAGAATAGCCTCTGGACGAAATTTATGGAGTGGCATCTTGTATATTTCGTCCAAGGCTTCATGCACTTATTATGGTGGCTTCAAAGTCCTGAAATCATCACTTGTAACTCCATTCTTGTCCCCTTGCGCATGCCATCATCTCCATGCTGGTTCTTGCTCCAATGTTCATCCTTCTCCAAGCTAGGCCCTACATTTGTCGCAAAACAAATGTATCCAATTTAGGCAGCGTCATATTCTCATGAACATTAGAATCATTACCAAGAAAGGAAAGTACCTAGTAATTTAGTTGGCGTGCGCGAGCTCTAGTAATTGGTCCAATATGTATAGCAGCAGGGGCTGTGGGTGTAACAATGGTATTGATGTCCTCATCAGTACTCCAGGCCTCCTGGCACAAGCAGGGAGTATTTTTGGATTCACGCGCTCGCCGCGAGTAGTTTGAGTACTTATGGGTCCGACAAAGACTCCGAATGACAAAATTATGACCGTTTTAGTGAACATTTGTCCATTCTATGGCAGTCCTTGAAAGTACTTCATTTTCTCGTGCGCTTTTTGCCTGATTGCCCCAAAATTTCTTGTCCTCTATAGAGGAGATATCGTTTCCACATATATATTGACCGATGCCAGGAATTCCCTTTTGTTCTTGGCTTTCACGCGCATGAGTTACAGCATGCCATCTCGCAAAAACAAGGAGAATAAGGCATATAGCCGCTGGATTTTCTTCAATTTACGGCAAAATGAGATTGCCCGGATCATAGAGCATCTGCAGAAAGGTAAGTTTGTCCCTACCAGGTGGGCTAATGTCTATAAGCAACAAAATCTCTCGAATTTCCTTCAAAAGGAAGTGCCAATGGGTTCAGAAACTTGTCTGAAAAACAGCGACGAATGATGTTCTTTGACTTTCAGGGCCAAAAGTCATGCTTAAGGCTGAATTTGAGGGTACTCGGGCCTCTGGCGCAAGCGGGAGTATTTTTTGATTCAGCGGCGCTCGTCGAGAGCAGTTTGAGTGCTTATGGGTCCGACAAAGACTCCGAATGACAAAATTATGACCATTTTAGTGAACATTTGTTCATTCTGTGGCAGTCCTTGAAAGTACTTCATTTTCTCGTGCGCTTTTTGCCTGATTGCCCCAAAATTTCTTGTCCTCTATAGAGGAGATATTGTTTCCACATATATATTGACCGATGCCAGGATTGCCCTTTTGTTCTTGGCTTTCACGCGCATGAGTTACAACATGCCATCTGGCAAAAACAAGGAGAATAAGGCATATAGCTGCTGGATTTTCTTCAATTTACGGCCAAATGAGATTGCCCGGATCATAGAGCATCTGCAGAAAGGTACGTTTGTCCCTACCAGGTGGGCTAATGTCTATAAGCAACATAATCTCTCGAATTTCCTTCAAAAGGAAGTGCCAATGGGTTCAGAACCTTGTCTGAAAAACAGCGACGAATGATGTTCTTTGTCTGTCAGGGCCAAAAAGTCCTGCTTAAGGCCGAATTTCGGGGTACTCCGGGCCTCCTGGCACAAGGGTGGCATATTTTTTGGATTCGCGTGCTCGCCGCGAGCAGTTTGAGTACTTATGGGTCCGACACGGACTCCGAATGACAAAATTATGACCTTTTTAGTGAACATCTGTCCATTCTATGGCAATCCTTGAAAGTACTTCATTTTCTCGTGCGCTTTTTGCCTGATTGCCCCAAAATTGTCCTCTATAGAGGAGATATTGTTTCCACATATATATTGACCGATGCCAGGATTGCCCTTTTGTTCTTGGCTTTCACGCACATGAGTTACAGCATGCCATCCGGCGAAAACAAGGGGAATAAGGCATATAGCCACCGGATTTTCTATAATTTACGGCCAAATGAGATTGCCCGGATCATAGAGCATCTGCAGAACGGTACGTTTGTCCCTACCAGGTGGGCTAATGTCTATAAGCAACATAATCTCTCGAATTTCCTTCAAAAGGAAGTGCCAATGGGTTCAGAAACTTGTATGAAAAACAGCGACGAATGATGTTCTTTGACTTTCAGGGCCAAAAAGTCCTGCTGAAGGCTGAATTTGAGGGTACTCCAGGCCTCCTGGCGCAAGCGGGGAGTATTTTTTGATTCACGCCTTTCATGTGCATGAGTAGTTTGAGTACTTATGGGTCCGACAAAGACTCCGAATGACATAATTATGACCGTTTTAGTGAACATTTGTCCATTCTATGGCAGTCCTTGAAAGTACTTCATTTTCTCGTGCGCTTTTTGCCTGATTGCCCCAAATTTTCTTGTCCTCTATAGAGGAGATACTGTTTCCACATATATATTGACCGATGCCAGGATTGCCCTGTTGTTCTTGGCTTTGACGCGCATGAGTTACAACATGCCATCCGGCAAAAACAAGGAGAATAAGGCATATAGCCGCTGGATTTTCTTCAATTTACGGCCAAATGAGATTGCCCGGATCATAGAGCATCTGCAGAAAGGTACGTTTCTCCCTACCAGGTGGGCTAATGTCTATAAGCAACATAATCTCTCGAATTTCCTTCAAAAGGAAGTGCCAATGGGTTCAGAAACTTGTTTGAAAAACAGCGATGAATGATGTTCTTTGACTTTCAGGGCCAAAAAGTCCTGCTTAAGGCTAAATTTGAGGGTACTCCAGGCCTCCTGGCACAAGCAGGGAGTATTTTTGGATTCACGCGCTCGCCGCGAGTAGTTTGAGTACTTATGGGTCCGACAAAGACTCCGAATGACAAAATTATGACCGTTTTAGTGAACATTTGTCCATTCTATGGCAGTCCTTGAAAGTACTTCATTTTCTCGTGCGCTTTTTGCCTGATTGGCCCAAAATTTCTTGTCCTCTATAGAGGAGATATCGTTTCCACATATATATTGACCGATGCCAGGAATTCCCTTTTGTTCTTGGCTTTCACGCGCATGAGTTACAGCATGCCATCTGGCAAAAACAAGGAGAATAAGGCATATAGCCGCTGGATTTTCTTCAATTTACGGCAAAATGAGATTGCCCGGATCATAGAGCATCTGCAGAAAGGTAAGTTTGTCCCTACCAGGTGGGCTAATGTCTATAAGCAACAAAATCTCTCGAATTTCCTTCAAAAGGAAGTGCCAATGGGTTCAGAAACTTGTCTGAAAAACAGCGACGAATGATGTTCTTTGACTTTCAGGGCCAAAAAGTCCTGCTTAAGGCTGAATTTGAGGGTACTCCAGGCCTCCTGGCGCAAGCGGGGAGTATTTTTTGGATTCGCGCGCTCGTCGAGAGCAGTTTGAGTGCTTATGGGTCCGACAAAGACTCCGAATGACAAAATTATGACCATTTTAGTGAACATTTGTCCATTCTGTGGCAGTCCTTGAAAGTACTTCATTTTCTCGTGCGCTTTTTGCCTGATTGCCCCAAAATTTCTTGTCCACTATAGAGGAGATATTGTTTCCACATATATATTGACCGATGCCAGGATTGCCCTTTTGTTCTTGGCTTTCACGCGCATGAGTTACAACATGCCATCCGGCAAAAACAAGGAGAATAAGGCATATAGGTGCTGGATTTTCTTCAATTTACGCCAAATGAGATTGCCGGATCATAGAGCATCTGCAGAAGGTACGTTTGTCCCTACCGGTGGGCTAATGTCTATAAGCAACATAATCTCTCAATTTCCTTCAAAAGGAAGTGCCAATGGGTTGAACCTTGTCCAAAAAAATGACGAATGATGTTCTTTGTCTGTCAGGGCCAAAAAGTCCTGCTTAAGGCCGAATTTCGGGGTACTCCGGGCCTCCTGGCACAAGGGTGGCATATTTTTTGGATTCGCGTGCTCGCCGCGAGCAGTTTGAGTACTTATGGGTCCGACACGGACTCCGAATGACAAAATTATGACCTTTTTAGTGAACATCTGTCCATTCTATGGCAGTCCTTGAAAGTACTTCATTTTCTCGTGCGCTTTTTGCCTGATTGCCCCAAAATTTCTTGTCCTCTATAGAGGAGATATTGTTTCCACATATATATTGACCGATGCCAGGATTGCCCTTTTGTTCTTGGCTTTCACGCGCATGAGTTACAGCATGCCATCCGGCGAAAACAAGGAGGATAAGTGATGAGGACATCAATACAATTGTTACACCCACAGCCCCTGCTGCTAAACATACTGGACCAATTACTAGAGCTCACAGACGCCAACTAAATTACGTGTACTTTCGTTTCTTGGTAATGATTCTAATGTTCATGAGAATATGATGTCTGCCTAAATTGGATACATTTGTTTTGCTTACAAATGAAGGGCCTAGCTTGGAGAAGGATGAACATTGGAGCAAGAACAAGCATGGAGATGATGGTATGCATAAGGGGACAAGAATGGAGTTACAAGTGATGATTTCAGGACTTTGAAGCCACCATAATGAGTGCATGAAGCCTTGGACGAAATATACAAGATGCCACTTCATAAATTTCGTCCAGAGGCTATTCTAGGTGCTCGTCACCTTATTATTGGGCCAGGCCCATGTAATTTCGAAATATATTAGTATAGGCTATTTTTAGAGTCCGTATGTGTGGGAAACAAGAGATAGGGTTAGTTTGGACCCCTCCACCAAGGGCCACGAAATTCACCCCTCTTCCTCCATATATACAGCCCTTAGGGCACCGTTTAGACTTTGGGTTTTGTTTAGATTAAAAGTTCGCCATAGCTGCAACTTCGCGTGCCGTTTGTGTTCAACGACCGGACAAAGGCGTCACAGAACCCCACCTTGATCAATAAAGCTTTCATCTTATATTCGCAATATCCAGATTGCAATCTCAGTTTCTTGCTTGTTCTTCGTTTGCTCGCAGAAAGCAGACCTTCGTGGTCGAGTTGATCGTGCTCGGCGTGGTCAAGAACCTCTCGGAGTTGGTTTAGCGATTGCTAAGGCGCGACGTCCTCGCACGTTCGTAGTCGGATCGTCAAAGTCGACCTCCACCAAAGCGAAATCCACCATCTCATCGAAAGACGGGACACCTTTGCCTCTATCAATAAGGCATATAGCCGCTGGTTTTTCTTCAATTTACGGCCAAATGAGATTGTCTGGATCATAGAGCATCTGCAGAACGGTACGTTTGTCCCTACCAGGTGGGCTAATGTCTATAAGCAACATAATCTCTCGAATTTCCTTCAAAAGGAAGTGCCAATGGGTTCAGAAACTTGTATGAAAAACAGCGACGAATGATGTTCTTTGACTTTCAGGGCCAAAAAGTCCCGCTTAAGGCTGAATTTGAGGGTACTCCAGGCCTCCTGGCGCAAGCGGGGAGTATTTTTTGGATTCACGCGCTCGCCGCGAGTAGTTTGAGTACTTATGGGTCCGACAAAGACTCCGAATGACATAATTATGACCGTTTTAGTGAACATTTGTCCATTCTATGGCAGTCCTTGAAAGTACTTCATTTTCTCGTGCGCTTTTTGCCTGATTGCCCCAAATTTTCTTGTCCTCTATAGAGGAGATACTGTTTCCACATATATATTGACCGATGCCAGGATTGCCCTTTTGTTCTTGGCTTTCACGCGCATGAGTTACAACATGCCATCCGGCAAAAACAAGGAGAATAAGGCATATAGCCGCTGGATTTTCTTCAATTTACGGCCAAATGAGATTGCCCGGATCATAGAGCATCTGCAGAAAGGTACGTTTCTCCCTACCAGGTGGGCTAATGTCTATAAGCAACATAATCTCTCGAATTTCCTTCAAAAGGAAGTGCCAATGGGTTCAGAAACTTGTTTGAAAAACAGCGATGAATGATGTTCTTTGACTTTCAGGGCCAAAAAGTCCTGCTTAAGGCTAAATTTGAGGGTACTCCAGGCCTCCTGGCACAAGCAGGGAGTATTTTTGGATTCACGCGCTCGCCGCGAGTAGTTTGAGTACTTATGGGTCCGACAAAGACCAATGACAAAATTATGACCGTTTTAGTGAACATTTGTCCATTCATGGCGATCCTTGAAAGTACTTCATTTTCTCGTCGCGCTTTTTGCTGATTGGCCTAAAATTTCTTGTCCTCTATAGAGGAGATATCGTTTCCACATATATATTGACCGATGCCAGAATTCCCTTTTGTTCTTGGCTTTCACGTGCATGAGTTACAGCATGCCATCTCGCAAAAACAAGGAGAATAAGGCATATAGCGCTGGATTTTCTTCAATTTACGGCAAAATGAGATTGCCGGATCATAGAGCATCTGCAGAAGGTAAGTTTGTCCCTACCAGGTGGGCTAATGTCTATAAGCAACAAAATCTCTCAATTTCCTTCAAAAGGAAGTGCCAATGGGTTCAAACTTGTCGAAAAACAATGACGAATGATGTTCTTTGACTTTCGGGGCCAAAAGTCCTGCTTAAGGCTGAATTTGAGGGTACTCGGGCCTCTGGCGCAAGCGGGAGTATTTTTGATTAATGGCGCTCGTCGAGAGCAGTTTGAGTGCTTATGGGTCCGACAAAGACTCAATGACAAAATTATGACCTTTTAGTGAACATTTGTCCATTCATGGGGTCCTTGAAAGTACTTCATTTTCTCGTGCGCTTTTTGCGATTGCCCAAAATTTCTTGTCCACTATAGAGGAGATATTGTTTCCACATATATATTGACCGATGCCAGGATTGCCCTTTTGTTCTTGGCTTTCACGCGCATGAGTTACAACATGCCATCCGCAAAAACAAGGAGAATAAGGCATATAGCTGCTGGATTTTCTTCAATTTACGGCCAAATGAGATTGCCCGGATCATAGAGCATCTGCAGAAAGGTACGTTTGTCCCTACCAGGTGGGCTAATGTCTATAAGCAACATAATCTCTCAATTTCCTTCAAAAGGAAGTGCCAATGGGTTCGAACCTTGTGAAAAACAGCGACGAATGATGTTCTTTGTCCGTCGGGCCAAAAGTCCTGCTTATGGCGAATTTGGGTACTCGGGCCTCTGGCACAAGGGTGGCATATTTTTGGATTCGCGTGCTGCTTGTGAGCAATTTGAGTACTTATGGGTCCGACACGGACTCGAATGACAAAGTTATGACCTTTTAGTGAACATCTGTCCATTCTATGGCAGTCCTTGAAAGTACTTCATTTTCTCGTGCGCTTTTGCCCGATTGCCCCAAAATTTCTTGTCCTCTATAGAGGAGATATTGTTTCCACATATATATTGACCGATGCCAGGATTGCCCTTTTGTTCTTGGCTTTCACGCGCATGAGTTACAGCATGCCATCCGGCGAAAACAAGGAGGATAAGTGATGAGGACATCAATACAATTGTTACACCCACAGCCCTCTTTGCTAAACATCTTGGACCAATTACTAGAGCTCAAGACGCCAACTAAATTACGGTACTTTCTTTTCTTGGTAATGATTCTAATGTTCATGAGAATATGATGCTGCCTAAATTGGATACATTTGTTTTGCTTACAAATGAAGGGCCTAGCTTGGAGAAGGATGAACATTGGAGCAAGAACAAGCTTGGAGATGATGGTATGCTAAGGGGACAAGAATGGAGTTACAAGTGATGATTTCAGGACTTTGAAGCCACCATAATGAGTGCATGAAGCCTTGGACGAAATATACAAGATGCCACTTCATAAATTTCGTCCAGAGGCTATTCTAGGTCTTGCGTCACCTTATTATTGGGCCAGTCCATGTAATTTCGAAATATATTAGTATAGGCTATTTTAGAGTCCGTATGTGTGGGGAAACAAGAGATAGGGTTAGTTTGGACCCCTCCACCAAGGGCCACGAAATTCACCCCTCTTCCTCCATATATACTGATCCTTAGGGCACCGTTTAGACTTTGGGTTTTGTTTAGATTAAAAGTTCGCCATAGCTGCAACTTCACAGACTGCCGTTTGTGTTCAACGACTGGACAAAGCGTCCGTAACCCCACCTTGATCAATAAAGCTTTCATCTTATATTCGCAATATCCAGATTGCAATCTCAGTTTCTTGCTTGTTCTTCGTTTGCTCGCAGAAAGCAGACCTTCGTGGTCGAGTTGATCGTGCTCGGCGTGGTCAAGAACCTCTCGGAGTTGGTTTAGCGATTGCTAAGGCGCAACGTCCTCGCACGTTCGTAGTCGGATCGTCAAAGTCGACCTCCACCAAAGCGAAATCCACCATCTCATCGAAAGACGGGACACCTTTGCCTCTATCAATAAGGCATATAGCCGCTGGTTTTTCATCAATTTACGGCCAAATGAGATTGTCCGGATCATAGAGCATCTGCAGAACGGTACGTTTGTCCCTACCAGGTGGGCTAATGTCTATAAGCAACATAATCTCTCGAATTTCCTTCAAAAGGAAGTGCCAATGGGTTCAGAAACTTGTATGAAAAACAGCGACGAATGATGTTCTTTGACTTTTAGGGCCAAAAAGTCCTGCTTAAGGCTGAATTTGAGGGTACTCCAGGCCTCCTGGCGCAAGCGGGGAGTATTTTTTGGATTCACGCGCTCGCCGCGAGTAGTTTGAGTACTTATGGGTCCGACAAAGACTCCGAATGACAAAATTATGACCGTTTTAGTGAACATTTGTCCATTCTATGGTAGTCCTTGAAAGTACTTCATTTTCTCGTGCGCTTTTTGCCTGATTGCCCCAAAATTTCTTGTCCTCCATAGAGGAGATACTGTTTCCAAATATATATTGACCAATACCAGGATTGCCCTTTTGTTCTTGGCTTTCATGCGCATGAGTTACAACATGCCATACGGCAAAAACAAGGAGAATAAGGCATATATGCGCTGGATTTTCTTCAATTTACGGCCAAATGAGATTGCCCGGATCATAGAGCATCTGCAGAAAGGTACGTTTGTCCCTACCAGGTGGCTAATGTCTATAAGCACCAAAATCTCTCGAATTTCCTTCAATAGGAGGTGCCAATGGGTTCGGAAACTTGTCTGAAAAACAGCGATGAATGATGTTCTTTGACTTTCAGGGCCAAAAAGTCCTGCTTAAGGCTGAATTTGAGTGTACTCCAGGCCTCCTAGCGCAAGCGGGGAGTATTTTTTGGATTCGTGCGCTCATCGAGAGCAGTTTGAGTGCTTATGGGTCCGACAAAGACTCCGAATGACAAAATTATGACCGTTTTAGTGAACATTTGTCCATTCTATGGCAGTCCTTGAAAGTACTTCATTTTCTCGTGCGCTTTTTGCCTGATTGCCCCAAAATTTCTTGTCCTCTATAGAGGAGATATTGTTTCCACATATATATTGACCGATGCCAGGATTGCCCTTTTGTTCTTGGCTTTCACGCGCATGAGTTACAACATGCCATCCGGCAAAAACAAGGAGAATAAGGCATATAGCTGCTGGATTTTCTTCAATTTACGGCCAAATGAGATTGCCCGGATCATAGAGCATCTGCAGAAAGGTACGTTTGTCCCTACCAGGTGGGCTAATGTCTATAAGCAACATAATCTCTCGAATTTCCTTCAAAAGGAAGGTCCAATGGGTTCAGAACCTTGTCTGAAAAACAGCGACGAATGATGTTCTTTGTTTGTCAGGGCCAAAAAGTCCTGCTTAAGGCTGACTTTCGGGGTACTCCGAGCCTCCTGGCACAAGCGTGGCGTATTTTTTGGATTCGCGTGCTCGCCGCGAGCAGTTTGAGTACTTATGGGTCCGACACGGACTCCGAATGACAAAATTATGACCTTTTTAGTGAACATCTGTCCATTCTATGGCAGTCCTTGAAAGTACTTCATTTTCTCGTGCGCTTTTTGCCTGATTGCCCCAAAATTT
>JAHHZJ010000322.1:10226-113532 GCA_021437245.1 Aegilops speltoides
TTGTCCTCTATAGAGGAGATATTGTTTCCACATATATATTGACCGATGCCAGGATTGCCCGTTTGTTCTTGGCTTTCACGCGCATGAGTTACAGCATGCCATCCGGCGAAAACAAGGAGGATAAGGCATATAGCCGCTGGTTTTTCTTCAATTTACGGCCAAATGAGATTGCCCGGATCATAGAGCATCTGCGAGCGAGACGTTTGTCCCTACCGGGTGGGCTAATGTCTATAAGCAACATAATCTCTTGAATTTCCTTCAAAAGGAAGTGCCAATGGGTTGAAACTTGTCCGAAAAACAATGACGAATGATGTTCTTTGACTTTCGGGGCCAAAAGTCCTGCTTAAGGCTGAATTTGAGGGTACTCAGGCCTCTGCGCAAGCGGGAGTATTTTTTGGATTCACGCGCTCGCCGCGAGTAGTTTGAGTACTTATGGGTCCGACAAAGACTCCGAATGACATAATTATGACCGTTTTAGTGAACATTTGTCCATTCTATGGCGTCCTTGAAAGTACTTCATTTTCTCGTCGCTTTTGCTGATTGCCCCAAAATTTCTTGTCCTCTATAGAGGAGATATCGTTTCCACATATATATTGACCGATGCCAGGATTGCCCTTTTGTTCTTGGCTTTCACGCGCATGAGTTACAACATGCCATCCGCAAAAACAAGGAGAATAAGGCATATAACGCTGGATTTTCTTCAATTTACGCCAAATGAGATTGCCCGGATCATAGAGCATCTGCAGAAGGTACGCTTTCTCCCTACCGGGTGGGCTAATGTCTATAAGCAACATAATCTCTCGAATTTCCTTCAAAAGGAAGTGCCAATGGGTTCAGAAACTTGTTTGAAAAACAGCGATGAATGATGTTCTTTGACTTTCAGGGCCAAAAAGTCCTGCTTAAGGCTAAATTTGAGGGTACTCCAGGCCTCCTGGCACAAGCAGGGAGTATTTTTGGATTCACGCGCTCGCCGCGAGTAGTTTGAGTTCTTATGGGTCCGACAAAGACTCCGAATGACAAAATTATGACCGTTTTAGTGAACATTTGTCCATTCTATGGCAGTCCTTGAAAGTACTTCATTTTCTCGTGCGCTTTTTGCCTGATTGCCCCAAAATTTCTTGTCCTCTATAGAGGAGATACTGTTTCCAAATATATATTGACCGATGCCAGGATTGCCCTTTTGTACTTGGCTTTCACGCGCATGAGTTACAACATGCCATACGGCAAAAACAAGGAGAATAAGGCATATATCCGCTGGATTTTCTTCAATTTACGACCAAATGAGATTGCCCGGATCATAGAGCATCTGCAGAAAGGTACGTTTGTCCCTACCAGGTGGCTAATGTCTATAAGCAACATAATCTCTCGAATTTCCTTCAAAAGGAAGTGCCAATGGGTTCAGAAACGTGTCAGAAAAAAAAGCGACGAATGATGTTCTTTGTCTGTCAGGGCCAAAAAGTCCTGCTTAAGGCTGAATTTGAGGGTACTCCGGGCCTCCTAGCGCAAGCGTGGAGTATTTTTTGCATTCGCGCGCTCACCGCGAGCAGTTTTAGTACTTATGGGTCCGACACGGACTCCGAATGACAAAATTATGACCGTTTTTGTGAACATCTGTCCATTCTATGGCAGTCCTTGAAAGTACTTCATTTCCTCGTGTGCTTTTTGCCTGATTGCCCCGAAAATTTCTTGTCCTCTATAGAGGAGATATTGTTTCCACATATATATTGACCGATGCCAGGATTGCCCTTTTGTTCTTGGCTTTCACGCGCATGAGGTACAACATGCCATCCGGCAAAAACAAGGAGAATAAGGCATATAGCCGCTGGATTTTCTTCAATTTACGGCCAAATGAGATTGCCCGGATCATATAGCATCTGTAGAAAGGTACGTTTGTCCCTACCAGGTGGGCTAATATCTATAAGCAACATAATCTCTCGAATTTCCTTCAAAAGGAAGTGCCAATGGGTTCAGAAACTTGTCTGAAAAACAACGACGAATGATGTTCTTTGTGCATCAGGTCAAAAGTCCACGCTTAAGGCTGAATTTGAGGGTACTCCGGGCCTCCTGGCGCAAGCGGGGAGTATTTTTGATGCGGAGCATCCTTCCATCATCCCCATGGACTCTACATCAACACCTACAACACCACAAGGACCGATGACTCGAGCACGTGCAAGAGCTCTTGAAACCGAGGTGACATCACTCCTCTCACTATTCCCTTTCGATTCACATGAGACATGGTTACTACCTCAAACGGAAATGATATGCATACTCAGGTACCAAGGAGTCAACCATGAAGAAGCAAGGAGGCAAGGAGAACCGGAAGCGGAAGACATGCAAGAAGACGGAGAGGAAAAGGCACCAAGGACCAGGGTGGCCGGACGATCCGGACGGCGGCCCGGACGATCCGGACAGAGCCCGGACGATCCGGACTCCGGTCCGGACGATCCGGCTAAATCGACCGAAGCCAACAGAAGCTCCACGCTGAAGCCCGATCATCCGGACCGCGTCCCGGATCATCGGACTGGCCCGGACATCCGGACCTCCACCGGACATCCGCCCTGCTGCGACCACCAGCCGACCCTCCGGCTCATCCGCCTCCACCGGATCATCCGGACCGGCCGGATCATCCGGACCCTCATCCGGATCATCCGGCCAGCGCTGCCACAGCAGCATGTTGGGCTGAGCCCATGTACCCTTCGCCCCCAACTCTATATATAGGACCTCATCTCCTCACTTTGAGACTTAGCATTGGATTAGCTCATATTTGTGTGAGAGCCTTTGCTCATCCACTCGGTTACTTCTCCTCGGAGATCGGGACCTCCTTCGGAGAAGATCCTCAATGATTCAAGACCCCTATCTAGGGAAGAACATCAAGGCCTCCTCTTGGAGATGAACGGTTCCTTTGTATCCTTACCCTAGTTGACTATGTATCTTGTGGATCTCATGTGTGTATGTTGATCTAGTACTTGTTTGATCGATTCCTTGTTGGTTGAGTGTTTCTCTCTCGTTTTCCCCTGTTTCCCCTTGTGCTTCCGCGTGTTCTTCGTGTTTCCTCCGTAGGATCCCCTCCAAACGTGAAAGATCGACGAATTAGGGTTCCACCCTACATCATATGGTATCATGAGCCAGGTTGATCACGTTTTTGGAGCCCCTACCCCTCTTTTTCTAGCTTGATTTTGTTGTTTTCGTCCTAAAATCCGAAAATCCCCACAAAAATACCCCCCAAATTTTTTTGTGATTTGTTGGTTTTGATGATGTTTTGTTGTTTTTGATCCGTGGATTCGGTGTGTAACTCGTGGATCTTGCTTTTCCCCACCTTCTCCCCCTCGAAATCCACCCAAAATCCCCGAAATCGTCAAATTTCTCCCCGTTTTTGTGTTCTTCCCGAGCAGTTCCCGTGCGATGTTGACCTGCCCGGATCATCCGGACTCCGGCCCGGATCATCCGGCTTCCGCTGACGAAGCTGCAGTTCTGCAGTGCCCCTCCACCACCACCTCCACCTACACCTACATACCACCTCCCCACTCCAACCACCACCACTTCCACTTGCCAAACCCCAAGACACAACCTCCGTACTACCATTCGAATTTGAGTTCGAGATTTTGAGTTGAGATTTCCGCGTCCTATTGTGTTTCGGCTATTTAGGTGCGGTGAGACTTCGACAACAAACGCTCATCTTCGTCGACTACTCATATTCGCTACGGACGGTAACCTCGACGACATCTTTGTCATAACTTGCAATTGCATTGATAACCATCATAGACCATCTTTTGCGTTGCTTACCCATCGAGACTAGCCATTGAGTATTGCCGGCAACGTGACTTGTGCACATTAGTTGCATACACCATATCAAACATACCATCGTGGTGCATATCTCGAAATCAACTTGTGTGTCACAAAGTTGTCATCGCATACACAATTGCTATCTTGGTTCGCGAAGTTTGCATAAGAAAAGAGCTCACAAGAGAAAGAGCCACTCAAGCTTTCAAGCAAAGAGGAAAGATAAGCAAAGAGCTTGTAAGCAACAAGCATAGCATCATACAACATTAAGATTGTCATATAAGATCATCTTGGATCATTGCACCGAAATACCATACACATAGCATACTTGGGATAGAGATCGTTGCATTTTTGCCTAGTAGGTTGTGCACAAGTTCCGTATCCGCCTATTGTGCAATCGTGCTAGCGTCTCTCTAGTATTATGCAACAAGAGCATTTTCGTGGATTCCACATTTTGGCTCACTTTTGGTTTGCACAATCCCATTTATCTATTTGCATGTGTGTTTCTGTGTACCACTACTTGCTTGGTCTACTTGTTGCATATACGAATTTGCGAATCTTCTTCAACATTTTTGAGTCAAGCTAACGATTGCAATCAATTTTGTGCCACCATCCTAACCAAGCTCCACCAAAATCTTTTACTTGTGTAGGTGTGAGAATCGACAAGGATCAGTACCAATAGTGTTATTTCATTGTCCGCATTTGAGTGAACTTGATTCATCTTCAACTTCGGTCAAAGGTACATTGGTATTCGTTCTTCTCCTTCTACCACTCACAATTTGCTTGAAATGATGGATAGGCCAAGTTCTTCTACAAATCCACTCTTCATCGAGCAAGACGACGACATGTCATCATACGTCACCAAGAGCCACCTCTTTGCCGCACAACGAGCTCTCCATCAAGAGCAACAAGCAATGAGCGAACGCATCGACAACAAGCTCGACGCGCACAAGAAAGAGAACGATGGAAGAATGGACGAGCTCCCCACCTTGTTGGTGAACCGGCGTCATTCTACTTCCTCACACTCAAGACGGAGCCACTCAAGTCGCCACTCCGACGACTCCTTCTCCGACTCAAGTACACCGTCATCGAACACTCTTCGACGAGCCGCGCGTCAAGACCGTCATGCATCTCGCAACCCGCTACACGACAAGAATCTCCAAGAGCAAGTTGATGAAGAAGCTCCTCGTCCTCAATAGAACCAAGTGGCGTTTGCTCAAGCTCAAGAACGACAACGTCTTCGTCGCCAACAAGAACAGAACGAGCGCGCCTACATCAAGAGCAACAAGACGCCGAGGCTCAACGTCTTCAACAACAACAACGAGAAGAACAAGCTCTTGAGGCGAACGTGCCCTTCAAGCATCAAGCGAGCTATCGCCAACCGCAATCGCGAAAGGCGCAATCAAGAGGACGCCTTCGAGAAGAAATACAAGAGAGGAACTACCATCCATGGCGCAACGTCAAGCTCCACAAGCTCCTCCACAAGCTCCTCAAGCTCAACCTCAACCTCAAGGTCAACAAGAGCAAGTTGATCATGGACTTCCTCCTCGCCAAGAGCAACATGAGGATGATTACCCTCCACGACAAGAACGTCATCATCAACATCGACCTCAACACAATGAAGAGCAACGCTATGGCAAGCTCAAGTTCACAATGCCCAAGTTCAATGGAACCAATGATCCCGAAGAGTACCTCTCATGGGCATTGAAGGTCGACAAAATCTTCCGTTTGCATAACTATGAGGAAGAGAAGAAGATCGCTATGGCATCACTTGAGTTCCAAGACTATGTGCTCATATGGTGGGAACAAGTCCTTGAGCGCCGACAAGCAAGAGGTGAACCTCCAATCACCACTTGGACTCAAATGAAGGATGTCATGAGAGCACGCTTTGTGCCCACCTACTACAACCGTGATCTCTTCAAGAAGCTACAACTCCTCAAGCAAGGAACAAAGAGCGTTGAAGAATACTACAAGGAAATGGAGATTGCCATGATTCGAGCCAATGTCACGGAGGATGATGAGCAAACGATGGCACGATTCTTGAATGGACTCAACCATCCCATCAAGAAAATCGCCGACTTCCAACACTACTCCAACCTCATTGAGCTCGTGCATCAAGATACAAAGGCGGAACGTCAAGTGCAAGATGACTTCAAGTACGCCAAGTACTCCTCCAAGACATACGGCTTCTCCAACAACCAAGCTTCAACAACTACTCCAACTTCGACGTCAACCAAGCCTTCTCCAAGCAACGACGACAAGCCAAGTTACAAGAAAACTTCTACAAGTTCAAGTCGTCCTCCTCCTACTACAAGCAACTACAAGCCGCGTGCTTCATCATCTACTCCAACCGATGAGACTGTCAAGACAAGCTCCTTCAAGTTTTACTTGCGGTGGCCGAGGCCACAAGTCATATGAATGCACCAACAAGCGCACCATGATACTCAACGACGATGGCACCTACGACTCTATGAGTGAAGATGAAATGGACGCTATTGAGCAAGTGGCCATGCACCGGCGCATCAACGAGGATGAAGATGATCAAGTCTTTTGTGATGAAGATACAAGTCCCGCTCTTGTGGTCTCCAAAGTCTTGACACTTCAACATCAACAAGAATAAGACCAACGATGCCACATCTTCCACACAAAGGCCGGCATCAATGGACGATCCGTCAAGGTCATCATCGATGGAGGTAGTTGCCACAACTTGGCAAGCGAAGAACTATGCTCCAAGCTCCAATTGGTCAAGAAGAAGCATCCGTAACCCTACAAAGTTCAATGGCTAAGTGACTCCGGCACTATACGAGTTGAGCATACGGTCTAAGTATCCTTCAAAATCGGTGCATATGAGGACACTTTGGAGTGTGATGTGGTCCCAATGACCGTTTGCCACCTCCTCCTTGGTCGGCCATGGCAATTCGACCGTGGTGTCTACCACAATGGGCGTACAAACCACTATAGCTTCAAGATGAAAGGCAAAGAATATGTCCCACGACCCATGTCTCCTAGTCAAGTGATAGCCGACAAACAAGCCACCAACCAAAGAGAGAAGAGTGAGAAAGTGAGCCACCAAAAACTGAGTGAGAGCCACAAGCCAAATTTGAGCGCCTCTTCGCCTAGAGAGAAAAACCTCATACTATTCGCCACCAAACATGAGATGAGAGAAGTGTGTGAGAACCCATCGAGTGTGATGCACTTTGTCCTTGTGTGCAAGGATGGAGATACCAAAACTAACACCATTCACGAGCTACCTTTGGTGTTTCAATCTCTTTTGCAGGAATTTCAAGATGTTTTCCCCGATGAGCTACCTCCGGGTCTACCTCCTCTACGAGGCAATGAGCATCGAATTGGCCTCATTCCCGGAGCACCACTTCCAAACAAAGCTCCATACCGTGTCAATCCCGAAGAAACCAAGGAGATTCAACGGCAAGTACAACAACTAATCGACAACGGTCATGTACGTGAAAGCTTAAGCCCTTGTGCCGTTCCCGTTATACTTGTGCCTAAGCCCGATGGAAGTTTCCGCTTGTGTTCCGATTGTAGACCCATAAATGCTATCACCGTGCGTTATAGGCATCCCATTCCTCGCTTAGATGATATGCTTGATGAACTTAGTGGAGCCAACTTTTCTCAAAATTGATCTTAAAAGTGGCTATTATCAAATCCGCATTCATGAGGGTGATGAATGGAAAACTGCTTTCAAAACAAAATTTGGCTTATATGAATGGTTGGTTATGCCTATGGGTTTGTCGGAAGCTCCCGGAACTTTTGTGCGTCTCATGCATCATGTACTTTGTCCATACATTGGAATCTTTGTTGTGGTTTACTTCGATGATATTCTTGTGTTTAGCAAAACCATGAAAGAGCATCTTGATCATGTTAAGCTTGTTTTGCAAACACTTCGAAAGGAAAGTCTTTATGCCAACTTGAAAAAATGCACTTTTGGCGTTGACAAAGTGGTTTTCTTGGGTTTTGTTGTCTCTTCCAAGGGTGTCCATGTTGATGAAACTAAGATCAAAGCAATTAAAACTTGGCCCCAACCCACCAATTTGCAACAAGTGCGAAGTTTCCTTGGTCTTGCAGGTTTTTATCGTTGCTTCGTGAAAAACTTTAGCACTATTGCAGCTCCTTTGCATGCTTTGAGTAAGAAGAATACTCCTTTTGTTTGGGGACCTTTGCAATCCAACGCTTTTGATGAGCTCAAGTCTTTGCTTACTCATGCTCCGATTCTCGCTTTGCCCAATTTGTACAAAACTTTTGAGGTTCATTGTGATGCAAGTGGTACCGGAATTGGCGGAGTTTTAATGCAAGAAAAACGAGTAATTGCTTATTTTAGTGAAAAACTCTCCGGTGCTCAACTTGACTATCCCGTGTACGACAAGGAATTGTATGCTTTAGTGCGTGTACTACATGTTTGGGAACATTACCTTAGACCTCATGAGTTGGTCATCCATACCGATCATGAAACGCTTAAGTACTTGAAAGGTCAAACTAAATTGAACAAGCGTCATGCCAAATGGAGTGAATTTATTGAATCTTTTCCATATGTGATCAAGTACATTAAGGGCAAGGAAAATGTAGTTGCCGATGCACTTTCACGCATATGTACGCTTGTCACCCAACTTGAGTTGAATGTTATTGGCTTTGAGCACATCAAAGATTTGTATGCTAGTGATCCATCTTTTGCACCTCATTACGCTAAATGTTTGACGCATACATCTTGGGAACAATATTACCTCAAAGATGGTTATCTTATGAGAGCTAACAAACTATGCATACCCGAGTCTTCTCTTCGTTTGCTCCTTTTGCAAGAGGCTCATGGGGGTGGACTCATGGGACATTTTGGACGCGACAAGACCTTCGCCACGCTCTCCAAGAACTACTTTTGGCCCAAGATGTTTCGAGACGTCTCACGCTTCACCACCCGATGCTCAACATGCCGCAAAGCTAAGTCAAAAGCTCAATCTCATGGTCTTTACATGCCTCTTCCTATTCCTTATCAACCTTGGGAAGACATTAGCATGGCCTTTGTACTTGGTTTGCCTAGAACTCAAAATGGAAAGGATTCCGTGTTTGTTGTTGTGGATAGATTTTCTAAAATGGCACATTTCATTCCTTGCAACAAGGTAGACGATGCTTCACATATTGCAAATCTCTTTTGTAGGGAAATCTTGCGCCTCCATGGAGTACCAAAGACAATCGTCTCCGACCCATGACGTCAAGTTCTGAGTTACTTTTGGAAGACCCTATGCGCCAAGCTCGGAATCAAGCTCTTCTTCTCATCCGCATACCATCCTCGAACCGACGGCCAAACGGAGGTGACGAACCGGACGCTCTCCACTCTACTTCGCGTGTTGATCAAGAAGAACATCAAGGAGTGGGAGGCGTGTCTACCCATCGCCGAGTACGCCTACAACCGCGCAAGACATTCGACGACCGGCAATTCCCCCTTCGAGGTCGTCTACGGCTTCAACCCATTGTCCCCATTGGACATTCTACCTCTACCTCTACAAGAGCGCACCAACCTCGGCATAGCGCGCCGTGCAAGCTACATCAAGAAGATGCATGAAGATACAAGAAACACCATCGAGCGCCAAGTACAACGACTAGCGACCAAGCTCAACATCAACAAGCAACCCATGATCTTCAACATAGGCGATCTCATGTGGCTACACCTTCGCAAGGAACGCTTCCCCAACGAATGCAAGTCCAAACTTCTACCTCGAGCCGATGGACCCTTCAAGGTGTTAGCACGCTACAACAACAATGCCTACAAGCTCGACCTACCAAGCGACAAGTACAACGTGAGCGACACCTTCAACGTCAAAGACCTCTCGCCTTTCCATGGTGATGAAGATCTAGATCCGACGTCGGATCCTTTCGAAGGGAGGGGATATGATGCGGAGCATCCTCCCATCATCCCCATGGACTCTACATCAACACCTACAACACCACAAGGACCGATGACTTGAGCACGTGCAAGAGCTCTTGAAACCGAGGTGACATCACTCCTCTCACTATTCCCTTTCGATTCACATGAGACATGGTTACTACCTCAAACGGAAACGATATGCATACTCAGGTACCAAGGAGTCAACCATGAATAAGCAAGGAGGCAAGGAGAACCGGAAGCGGAAGACATGCGAGAAGACGGAGAGGAAAAAGCACCAAGGACCAGGGTGGCCGGACGATCCGGACGGCGGCCCGGACGATCCGGACAGAGCCCGGACGATCCGGACCCCGGTCCGGACGATCCGGCTAGATCGACCAAAGCCAACAGAAGCTCCACGCTGAAGCCGGATCATCAGGACCGCGTCCCGGATCATCCGGACCTGGCCCGGACATCCGGACCTCCAGCCGGACATCCGGCCCTGCGCGACCACCAGCCGGACATTCGGCCCTGCTCGACCACCAGCCGACCCTCCGGCTCATCCGGGCCTCCACCCGGATCATCCGGACCGGCCCGGATCATCCGGACCCTCATTCGGATCATCCGGCCAGCGCCTGCGCGCGCGTGTTGGGCTGAGCCCATGTACCCCTTCGCCGCCAACTCTATATATAGGACCCCATCTTCTCACTTTGAGACTTAGCATTGGATTAGCTCATATTTGTGTGAGAGCCTTTGCTCATCCACTCGGTTACTTTGACTCGGAGATCAGGACCTCCTTCGGAGAAGATCCCTCAGCGGATTCAAGACCCCTATCTAGGGAAGAACATCAAGGCCTCCTCTTGGAGATGAACGGTTCCTTTGTATCCTTACCCTAGTTGACTATGTATCTTGTGGATCTCATGTGTGTATGTTAATCTAGCACTTGTGTGATCGATTCCTTGTTGGTTGAGTGTTTCTCTCTTGTTTTCCCCGTGTTTCCCCTTGTGCTTCCGCGTGTTCTTCATGTTTCCTCCGTAGGATCCCCTCCAAACATGAAAGATCGACGAATTAGGGTTCCACCCTACATCAATTTTTTGGATTCACGCGCTCGCCGCGAGTAGCTTGAGTACTTATGGGTCCGACAAAGACTCCGAATGACAAAATTATGACCGTTTTAGTGAACATCTGTCCATTCTATGGCAGTCCTTGAAAGTACTTCATTTTCTCGTGCGCTTTTTGCCTGATTGCCCCAAAATTTCTTGTCCTCTATAGAGGAGATATCGTTTCCACATATATATTGACCGACGCCAGGAATTCCCTTTTGTTCTTGGCTTTCACGCGCATGAGTTACAGCATGCCATCCGGCAAAAACAAGGAGAATAAGGCATATAGCCGCTGGATTTTCTTCAATTCACGGCCAAATGAGATTGCCCGGATCATAGAGCATCTGCAGAAAGGTAAGTTTGTCCCTACCAGGTGGGCTAATGTCTATAAGCAACATAATCTCTCGTATTTCCGTCAAAAGGAAGTGCCAATGGGTTCAGAAACTTGTCTGAAAAACAGCGACGAATGATGTTCTTTGACTTTCAGGGCCAAAAAGTCCAGCTTAAGGCTGAATTTGAGGTACTCCAGGCCTCATGGCGCAAGCGGGGAGTATTTTTTCGATTCGCGCGCTCGTCGAGAGCAGTTTGAGTGCTTATGGGTCCGACAAAGACTCCGAATGACAAAATTATGACCGTTTTAGTGAACATTTGTCCATTCTGTGGCAGTCCTTGAAAGTACTTCATTTTCTCATGCGCTTTTTGCCTGATTGCCCCAACATTTCTTGTCCTCTATAGAGGAGATATTGTTTCCACATACATATTGACCGATGCCAGGATTGCCCTTTTGTTCTTGGCTTTCACGCGCATGCCATCCGGCAAAAACAAGGAGAATAAGGCATATATCCGCTGGATTTTCTTCAATTTACGGCCAAATGAGATTGCCCGGATCATAGAGCATCTGCAGAAAGGTACGTTTGTCCCTACCAGGTGGGCTAATGTCTATAAGCAACATAATCTCTCGAATTTCCTTCAAAAGGAAGTGCCAATGGGTTGAAACTTGTCTCAAAAAAAGCGATTTAATGATGTTCTTTGTGCGTCGGGGCCAAAAGTCCTGCTTAAGGCTTAATTTGAGGGTACTCCGGGCCTCCTAGCGCAAGCGTGGAGTATTTTTGGATTCACAGGCCGCTGCCATGAGCAGTTTGAGTACTTATGGGTCCGACACGGACTCCGAATGACAAAATTATGACCTTTTTTGTGAACATCTGTCCATTCTATGGCAGTCCTTGAAAGTACTTCATTTTCTCGTGTGCTTTTTGCCTGATTACCCCAAAATTTCTTGTCCTCTATAGAGGAGATATTGTTTCCACATATATAATGACCGAAGCTAGGATTGCCCTTTTGTTCTTGGCTTTCACGCGCATGAGTTACAACATGCCATCCGGCAAAAACAAGGAGAATAAGGCATATATCCGCTGGATTCTCTTCAATTTACGGCCAAATGAGATTGCCCGGATCATAGAGCATCTGCAGAAAGGTACGTTTCTCCCTACCAGGTGGGCTAATGTCTATAAGCAACATAATCTCTCGAATTTCCTTCAAAAGGAAGTGCCAATGGGTTGTAAACTTGTCGAAAAAAGCGATTTAATGATGTTCTTTGTCTGTCAGGGCCAAAAAGTCCTGCTTAAGGCTGAATTTGAGGGTACTCCGGGCCTCCTAGCGCAAGCGTGGAGTATTTTTTGGATTTGTGCACTCGCCGCGAGCAGTTTGAGTACTTATGGGTCCAAAACGGATTCCGATGACAAAATTATGACCGTTTTTGTGAACGTCTGTCCATTCTATGGCAGTCCTTGAAAGTACTTCATTTTCTCGTGTGCTTTTTGCCTGATTGCCCCAAAATTTCTTGTCCTCTATAGAGGAGATATTGTTTCCACATATATATTGACCGATGCCAGGATTGCCCTTTTGTTCTTGGCTTTCACGCGCATGAGTTACAACATGCCATCCGGCAAAAACAAGGATAATAAGGCATATAGCCGCTGGATTTTCTTCAATTTACGGCCAAATGAGATTGCCCGGATCATAGAGCATCTGTAGAAAGGTACGTTTGTCCCTACCAGGTGGGCTAATGTCTATAAGCAACATAATCTCTCGAATTTCCTTCAAAAGGAAGTGCCAATGCGTTCAGAAACTTGTCTGAAAAACAGCGACGAATGATGTTCTTTGTCTGTCAGGGTCAAAAACTCCTGCTTAAGGCTGAATTTGAGGGTACTCCGGGCCTCCTGGCGCAAGCGGGGAGTATTTTTTGGATTCACGTGCTCGCCGCGAGTAGTTTGAGTACTTATGGGTCCGACAAAGACTCTGAATGACAAAATTATGACCGTTCTAGTGAACATCTGTCCATTCTATGGCAGTCCTTGAAAGTACTTCATTTTCTCTTGCGCTTTTTGCCTGATTGTGATAGAGGAAAAGGTGTCCCGTCTTTCGATGAGATGGTGGATTTCGCTTTGGTGGAAGTCGACTTTGACGATCCGACTACGAACGTGCGAGGACGTCGCGCCTTAGCAATCGCTAAACCAACTCCGAGAGGTTATTGACCACGCCGAGCACGATCAACCGACCACGAGGGTCATTTCTGCGAGCAATCAAGAACAAGCAAGAAACTGAGATTGCAATCTGGATATTGCGAATATAAGATGAAAGCTTTATTGATCAAGGTGGGGTTCTGTGACGCCTTTGTCTGGTCGTTGAACACAAACGAAGTACGCGAAGTTGCAGCTATGGCGAACTTTTAATCTAAACAAAACCCAAAGTCTAAACGACACCCTAAGGGCTGTATATATGAGGGAAAAGGAGGGAATTTCGTGGCCCTTGAGGGTGGGGTCCGAAACCAACCCTAACTCTTGTTTCCCCACACATACGGACTCTAAAAATAGACTATACTTAAGTATTTCGAAATTATATGGGCCTGGCCCAATAATAAGGTGACGCAGCACCTAGAATAGCCTATGGACGAATATTATGAAGTGGCATCTTGTATATTTCGTCCAAGGCTTCATGCACTCCTTATGGTGGCTTCATAGTCCTGAAATCATCACTTGTAACTACGTTCTTGATCCCCTTGCGCATGCCATCAACTCCATGCGTGTTCTTGCTCCAATGTTCATCCTTCTTCAAGCTAGGCCCTTCATTTGTAAGCAAAACAAATTTATCCAATTTAGGCAGCATCATATTCTCATGAACATTAGAATCATTACCAAGAAACGAAAGTACCTGGTAATTTAATTGGCGTGCGCGAGCAATAGTAATTGGTCCCGTATATGTAACAGTAGGGGCTGTGGGTGTAACAATGGTATTGATGTCCTCATCATCCTCCCCTTCTTGAAATGAAGTCGTCCTCGACGGAAGCTCATCTTCCTCACCCAAATAAGGCTTCAAATCTGCAATGTTAAAAGTGGGACTAACCCCAAAATCTGCAGGTAGCTCAAGTTTATATGCATTATCATTTATTTTCTCTAACACCTTAAAAGGACCATCAGCACGTGGCATTAGCTTTGATTTGTGCAAATTAGGAAATCTATCTTTACGCAAATGTAACCAAACAAGATCTCCAGGTGCAAACACAACATGTTTTCTACCCTTATCTCCAGCAAGTTTATATTTAGCATTCATACGCTCAATGTTTTCCTTAGTTAACTCATGCATTTTTAAAATCAATTCAGAACGTTCTTTAGCATCAAAATGAACCTTCTCCGAAGATGGAAGAGGCAACAAATCAATAGGTGATAGAGGCGGGGGTGTCCCGATCTTTCGATGAGATGATAACTATCGATTTGGTGGAGACGACTTTGACGATCCGACTACAAACGTGCACGACGTTGCGCCTTAGCAATCGCTAAACCAACTCCGAGAGGTTATTGACCACGCCGGAGCACGATCAACCTGACCACGAGGGTCTATTTCCTGCAAGCAATCGAAGAACAAGCAAGAATATGATAAAGCAATCTGAATATTGCGAATATATATGAAGTACTGATAAAGGTGGGGATCCGTAAGCGGTCTTGGTCTGGTCGTTGGACACAAACGAAGTACACGAAGTTGCAATGGCTAACTTTTAACTAAACAAATCCCAAGGAAAAAGCTACTAGATGGATCTACTTATATAGGAGCAAGGGGTGGCGGCCAAGGAGGTGGGAGAACGTCCCAAGGCAGCCTAAAACTAACCCTAGGTCGTACAAGGCTCATGGGCCCAAGTGAAGGTGACGTAACACCTTTGGACTTGTAGTTTGACTCGGATTCTGCTGCAGCGTCAGATTGTTTCGTCCACAACTCAACGCTCCGGACGTATTTTAAGGTGATTCCAATTGTGCTGGAAAGAGCATGAAATCTACTTTCCAACAAAAAAAGAATCACCCAATTTGGAGTCCGTATGAAAACGTTGTTGGCGTTTTGAGTCAGGTATGTCTGTGCAGTCCGAATCTGAGTCCAAAACGTGAGAGACTTGGACTCTATCTTCTCTTGGGCCAAAAGTGACGTGAGAGAACTTTTTGAACAGCAAATAAACATCTCTTTCTTCCTTATCTTCATATGTGGATTGTACAAATGTCCCATACACCTGCAATTAGACAAAACACAAAAGTGTGTGAAGTATTTTGTTCTTGATAACATAAATAGATTATTGAATAGTTTGCACTAGAAATCACCGACAAATATGCATGTATGCAATATTTTTGGTCATATCCAAGGTAGTCATGTCCTCATCATCCTCCCCTTCTTGAAAATAAAGCCGTCCTCGGCGTTGCTTAATCTGAAATGTGGCTAACAAAAGAGACAAGGTGTACATGTTGTATATGTATATGTCATCCATTTTACTTCCTCGATTTTTGCATATATGACACATGAATATATGAGTAACTTGCATAGTTCATAAAATCTAAAGCCAAAAAATTAACACAAGAAATAGAAGGCATGAAAATATTGCAACTCAGTTTGCACATATAAGTGAAGCTCTTATTCATTTCAAAAGATTGACAATGTTCATCATTAAACCATCCCAACATTGGTGAATAAACCTTACTGGCATCAAATTTACATGCTACAACATGCCTAGATAAGCAAACATGCAATGAGTCATTCGACACAGAATCATCACCAAGATTAGAGGTCATATCAAAATGATCAAACATTGATTCTTTTGCATCAACAGTTAATTCAATGGGTGCACTCAAAATTGTTGGTATTTCAATTGTTTGATCACATGACGCATTCATGACAGTATCAAGATTCTCTAAAATAGGTGTTGTAATCAAATCACTAGGTAACACAACACATGATGCATTCAAGTTAACTAGGGATGCATCATTCTCATGTGAAGTTATATCATCAATACCTTTACTGTTACCTTGTCGCAAAGACGTAGCTGATGTAGTTACAGACTTAGACAATGCACCATACTCTTGAGATGATGTCGCGCTCACAATCCGAGGTGGGGCTGCTCTAGTAGGTGCAACGGTGGAGGAACCAACCGGCGGTGGTGAGCATGAACTGGAATAGTACTTGTTGTAGTCACCCAATGCATCCTCCTCAGAATGTCTCTCAAAGGTACAAGCACGAACATACATACCAGTAATGCAACGAGGAATATACTGAAATCTTGCTGAATATCATGGTTCAAACCACCAAAAATCTATCCATTGTATCATCCTCAGATTCTTCTATGTCACAATGATGCATATAAGATTTGAACTCTTGGTAGTAAGCCTGAACAGTGTTATTGCCTTGTTTAAATTGTTCAAATTTGCGAAGCAATTCACGACGATAGTAAGGAGGGAAAAACTGTTTTCTCATTACATCTTTCAAATCTTTCCAAGTTGTGGGTTGGTTATCAATGTTTTTCTTACAATGCACACTCCACCAAATAGAAGCAAAACCAGTAAATGCTCTAGTGGCAGCTCGTACTCGCTCAAGTTCAGAAAAGTCATGGTTACTAAAAACTTGTTCTACTTCAAACTCCCAAGCTAGATAAATAGCAGGATTAAATCTACCCTCAAGTGACGGTAAAGAGATAACCTGACCATGTGGTTGTGTGTGTTGTCCCAACTCTCGTGATGGTGAAGATGTGTCCATCGTCCAAGAACTTCTATCTCCAGAACCTGTCATGATTAGTAGAAACAAGAAAAAAAATTCCAGAATAATGTTCCTATGAACTACTAGGATGTGGTTGTAAAGTGCTCATAGTAAAGCAAATATCAATATCTTACAAGTTCTTACCATGCGGCGGTGGTGACAGCAACCAGCGGTGTCAAGTAACTCTGAAGATTGTGTAAAGCGATTGCCAGGGGAACGTATGTATGCACAGTGTAGAAATATGTGGAGCTGGGTTGGTTATATATGGTAGCAAAAGATTAGCAATAATCAATTCAAAGATGCAATGTTGAATAAACGCTCAACGACGGTATTATGCTGGTCCTAGGCTAGACCGGACTAGAGACGCGAGCCTAGAACACTAATGAGGTCACGGCGTAGCACAACTAGCATCAATGAAGGATACTAAGTAGCTCTGGACAGCAAGGTATAAGTGAAGATCACAGCGGCAGTAAAGATAATGATGAAAAACAACTGCCAAGCAGGAAATACAACAACTCTCTCTCCAACTTTCCTCTTGAAAAGTTTGAGCCAATTTTATGATAAATTCTTTCAAAGAATGCTACTAACTCAAGCTTTCCAATGCAATAGGAATCACTCAATTCCGAGTTGATATGAGGAGTCAAAGAATTCTAAAACTGACCTGAAAAATTGGAACAAGCTGTGTTCACGAACTTCAGAGGGCAAAAAGACCTATTTAGAAGCCGATTTTGAGGTGTCAAATATTGAACAAGATTCTGCAACTATTTAGATGCGGCTCGTCGCTAGCTTTAATTTGAGTACTCATGGAGTCAAAACGGACTTCGTATGAGGAAGATACACCTGTTTTCTGAACAGTCATAAAACAGATTCCAATCCGAATTCAGGTACGAGATTGATTCTAGATAGATCCGATTTTTTCTTCTCTCTTTTTTCCTCACACTTTTTTTTTTTTTTCTCTCTCTTTTCTTTTTTTTCTTTCTTTTTTTTCTTTTTTTTCTCTTTTTTCTCCTCTTTCCAAGACAAACTAGATAAGATGCAGATTGGATCTGGCGAAGATGTGAATGACCTCAACTATGATTATGACAATGAACAGTAGCGTAGCACATGGTGGAAATTAATAGATGGGATGGTGGACAACGGAAGGCATAATGATGCAGCGGCGTGACTAATGTGAACAGAACTCGAAACTCTAAAGGAACTAGACACTAAGACCAGCAACTCAACACGACGATGCAACCGATAATTCAATAATGCAACCAATGAAAAGAAAATTGCAAAGGCTCAGAGTGGCTTGGACAAAGGGTGAATAGATCTAACTATTTTTTGTGGCTTTTTCTTGGACAATAGGTAAGAAAATAAATCTAATCTAGGGAAAACTGGAAATTCTCACCGAGCAACCTGAAAACTGATACCACTTGATAGAGGGGGTGTCCCGATCTTCGATGAGATGATAACTATCGATTTGGTGGAGACGACTTTGACGATCCGACTACAAGCGTGCACGACGTTGCGCCTTAGCAATCGCTAAACCAACTCCGAGAGGTTATTGACCACGCCGAACACGATCAACGACCACGAGGGTCTATTTCCTGCAAGCAATCGAAGAACAAGCAAGAATATGATAAAGCAATCTGAATATTGCGAATATATATGAAGTCTTGATAAAGGTGGGGATCCGTAAGCGGTCTTGGTCTGGTCGTTGGACACAAACGGCACACGAAGTTGCAATGGCTAACTTTAACTAAACAAATCCCAAGGAAAAAGCTACTAGATGGATCTACTTATATAGGAGCAAGGGTGGCGGCCAAGGAGGTGGGAGAACGTCCCAAGGCAGCCTAAAACTAACCCTAGGTCGTACAAGGCTCATGGGCCCAAGTGAAGGTGACGTAACACCTTTGGACTTGTAGTTTGACTCGGATTCTGCTGCAGCGTCAGATTGTTTCGTCCACAACTCAACGCTCCGGACGTATTTTAAGGTGATTCCAATTGTGCTGGAAATAGCATGAAATCTACTTTCCAACAAAAAAAGAATCACCCAATTTGGAGTCCGTATGAAAAAGTTGTTGGCGTTTTGAGTCAGGTATGTCTGTGCAGTCCGAATCTGAGTCCAAAACGTGAGAGACTTGGACTCTATCTTCTCTTGGGCCAAAAGTGACGTGAGAGAACTTTTTGAACAGCAAATAAACATCTCTTTCTTCCTTATCTTCATATGTGGATTGTACAAATGTCCCATACACCTGCAATTAGACAAAACACAAAAGTGTGTGAAGTATTTTTGTTCTTGATAACATAAATAGATTATTGAATAGTTTGCACTAGAAATCACCTGACAAATATGCATGTATGCAATATTTTTGGTCATATCCAAGGTAGTCATGTCCTCATCAATAGGTGCACGAGGTAGGAAACCATACACAATTTCAAAAGGGCACATCTTAGTAGTAGAATGCAATGAACGATTATAAGCAAATTCAATATGAGGCAAGCATTCTTCCCACATTTTCTTATTATTCTTCAAAACAGCCCTAAGCATACTAGACAATGTTCTATTGACTACTTCAGTTTGTCCATCAGTTTGGGGATGACAAGTAGTACTAAAAAGCAATTTAGTCCCCAAGTTAGCCCATAAACATCTCCGAAAGTGGCTAAGAAATTTAGTATCACGGTCTGAAACAATAGTATTTGGCACACCATGCAAGCGAATAATTTCACGAAAGAACAAATCAGCAACATTAACAGCATCATCGCTTTTATGACATGGTATAAAGTGTGCCATTTTCGAGAATCTATCCACGACAACAAATGTGCTATCCCTCCCCTTCTTTGTTCGAGGTAAACCTAAAACAAAGTCCATAGATATATCCTCCCAAGGAACACTAGGCACAGGCAAAGGCATATATAAACCATGAGGATTGAGTCGTGACTTAGCTTTTTGACATGTAGTGCAGCGAGCAATAAAACGCTCAACATCCCGTCGCATCTTTGGCCAAAAGAAATGTGTAGCAAGTACGTCCTCCGTCTTCTTCACGCCAAAGTGTCCCATTAGTCCTCCTCCATCGCCTCCTGCAACAAACAAAAGACTAACGGAGCTAGCTGGAATGCATAGCTTGTTAGAATGAAACACAAATCCATCATTAACGCATTTAACTTGTTCCATGTTCTACCTTCTTTACAATTCTGCAATACATCGCTAAATTCAGCATCATGCACATATTGATCTTTGATGGTCTCCAAACCAAATATTCTAAAGTCAAGTTGTGAAAGCATAGTATAACGACGAGACAATGCATCAGCAATAACATTTTCTTTACCCTTCTTGTGTTTAATGACATAAGGGAAAGTCTCAATGAATTCAACCCATTTAGCATGTCTACGATTCAGTTTAGCTTGACTTTTAATATGTTTCAAAGATTCATGATCAAAATGTATAACAAATTCTTTGGGCCATAAATAATGTTGCCATGTCTCTAAAGTCCGAACAAGAGCATATAATTCTTTATCATAAGTAGAATAGTTCAAACTAGGCCCACTCAATTTTTCAGAAAAGTATGCAACAGGTTCGCCACCTTGTAATAACACACCTCCTAATCCAATTCCACTAGCATCACATTCAAGCTCAAAAGTCTTATTAAAATCAGGAAGTTGGAGTAAAGGAGCATGTGTCAACTTAGCTTTCAATACCGTGAAGGCTTCTTCCTGTGCGGTACCTGATGTAGGGGGGAACCCTAATTCGTCGATCTTTCACGTTTGGAGCGGGATCCCTCGAAGAACACGATGAACACGGGGAAGAACGGGGGAAATCACAAGGGGAATCACTCAAGAACAAGTCCAATCACACATCCACTAGACAATCAAACACACAAGATCACAAGGTACATGAACAACAAAGGGAAATATACAAGGTAAGGTTCATCTCCAAGAGGAGGTCTTGATGATATCCTAGATGGATCTTCCCACAAGGGGGTCTTGATGATATCCCGCAGGATCTTCTCCTAGATGGAGGTCTTGGCCTCCAATGGAGTAGTGGTCTCTCTCTCAAGAGTAGAGATAGGTAGGAGCAAAGCTCACCTAAGAATGACCTACCACTTTGCTAACCCTAACTAGGAGGAGGGAAGGGTATATATAGTCTTAGCCACGAAGGGGTGAGTGGGGAAGGATACATGGGCTTTGGGTCCGATTCTCTGCATGAGCGGCGAGGCCGGATGATCCGGATGGGGTCCGGATGATCCGCCGTCGTCCGGATGATCTGGGAGGTGACCGGATGATCCGCTTCAGAGGACCCTTCTGTTGTCGTCGGACGATTTGTCCGGATGATCCGGCGGCACCGGATGATCCGCCGAGCGGATGATCCGGACCACGGTCCGGACGTCCGGCCTGGCTCCTGCCGCCGCTCCGTCTTCTTCTCCTTTCTTCCGTCTTCTCTTCCACGCTTCCCTCGCGGATGGTGTAGTCGTTCCTTGGCGCTTGCACTCCTCCTTGACATCCGTGAAGGTCCGACAATACCTATGCATGCACACGTAAGGAGTGTCAAGTAGTATACCATCCTCGAGAGTGTCAAGTGAGCACGTGTAAAGGAGATGATTCACCTTAGTGTGTGTGAAGTAGATGTCGCACGTGTCACTTGCCAAATGGGCTCTTGACATGGTGATGTCCGTAGGATGCTCCGCATCATCCCCTCCCCCTTGGGAAAGATCCGACCTCGGATCGAAAACCAAATCACCATGGGAAAGAGATGGCGTTGCCGTGTAGAAGTGGTCGATCACCAAGTTCTTGTCATCTTGAAGTTCCAAATGGGCACTCTCCAATGTCACACCGTCTTGTAAGTCCTTCAAAAGTAGCAAAGATAACAAGCACTTGGAAAAACAAATGTGGTTCTTGTAAGAGCAAAACCAAGCATTCAAGAGGTGATTCACCCAACAAGTGTTGTCATCATGCATAGCATATGGTTTGACAAAGGATTGTGACATGGCATGTGAGCATATCAATCGAGCACAAGCAAAGATATCATGGGGACAAGCATTTAAATGGGAGGTCAAGATGCAAATATATGTGATAAGTGGACAAGCATCTACCTCAAGGCCATAGCAAGCATGCATAAAGAGTTCAATGAACGGTCTATGGTAGGCATAAGAGTAATTCACAACACCAAATATAGTGAAATGTCTAAACACACGGGGCAAGTGCAAGACAATCCAAGCATAATGTGCATAGGGTGTAGTGAATATAGTGGCACTCAACACAATAGAGAGAGCAATTGCTCATCATGTGTGAGGCAATGAAGTCAAGCATGTGACAAGCAAAGGGACATGACATATGTGAAGAAATGATATTGGTGCAACCAACCATATGATAGTAGCAAGTAGTCCAAGAATTGGATGCAACACACAAGGCATATATGTCATCAACCCAAGAAAGCAAGAAGTGGAACATGGGTGATGCAACATATCGAGCATTCATAGCTATCAAATCAAGCAAGCTAGTAGTGCGAAGATGCAACATACTAGAGGAAATCATTGCAAGCATGTCATTGGTGCAAATAGCGGGCATGAACAATTCACATGTCATAGCATAAGCATGCAAGCAAGATATGAGGACAATAGCATGGGGCACATGATAAACATGGCAATAGCAACAAGGATCTCTACCAAGCATGCAAATACCCATAGAAGTAGCATAATGATGAAACATTGGTAGATGCAAGCAAGGGTCACAATTGCATGGCAAAGGCATAGGAGCAAGCATAGCATGCAAAGTGAACACGGTAAAATGAGCAGAAGTTGACAAGTGGTAAATGGCCCATAGCCGTGTGAGAGCCATGTAGAGGAGTTACGCGTAGTCATTGCGCGAAGGGAATGGTGGTAAGGATAGTCCACGGGATCCCAAATCGTCATTGCTCTCAAGAGCTCGTTTTGTCAACTCGTGGGATTGCGAGGTTGACAAGTATTCATGGGTACCTACACAAAAGAGACACAAACCAAAGAAATTGTGCGCGTGGTAAATGTACACATATCCATCATGATGTGTATGTGCACGTGTGAGTTAGCACAAGATAAGCATCGCTCAAAGAAATTTGATGCATGGTATAAGAACATGTCATCCATCATGAAAGAATAGTTATTATGTATGACACGATGGGGACACAAATTGAGCAAACAAGCATATGGCACATCAAAAGTATGTTTATTCATGGGGAGCATATGGTGCACACAAGTATTGGGATCATGCAATGAATGGGATGGATCAAATTCTCCTAACATGTATGAGGAAACTATGGGGGCCTCCTCATGAGCAATATCGGAAACATCATATGGAGAAAATGGACAACATCCAAAACAATGCATATCCGAAGCTAGGTGGTCATGGCATGGCATATGAGATAAATGATGCAAAGGGAGCATATCAATATCATCACAAGAGAAACAAATGACAATAACCATTGGCTTGTCATCTATGCCATATGTGCAAATTGGGTTTGTTTTAATGGCATATGCATAGTCACTATGAAGATATTGCAAATAAGACATATGGTTGATCTCATGCATAGCATATGACAAGTCAAGCGGATTATCAAACATGATGTGACCTAAAGAGTCGTCACAAGAAATCCTATGTAACATGGCATCACAACTAATAGACTCCACAAGAGAATCATCATACTCATCTTAAATGGGCAAATCATCGCATGGGGAAATCATACTAGCATGAAGCATGGCAATAGGTGGATCAACATCATGCAAGCAACCAATGTCACGAATGTCCACTAGTGGGACTAGAGCATCACCTTCACCTATGTTACCTTTGTAATTCCACTCAAGTGGTGTAGGTGAGGTGGGAAAGACCAAATGGTGGTCATCATCATCATCTTGATGGAACCATGTGGGCGGTGCATCATAATCCACCATGGCCATCGTCTTGTCCAAAGGGAGGACGAAGTCGTCGAGGATCGGAGCGTCATCATCAATGGGACCTAGCACCAAATGAGAAGACACAATAGAGGTAGAGGTCAAGTCATTAGTGTTGAAAGTGGCCTCACATGACCTATCAACTATCTCACTCTCTCTATGTGGTGGTTCACTCACTCCCTCAAGATAGGTGCACTCAATCTCACATATGGTGGAGTCACTCATCTCACTCAAGTGGTGGGGGTTGTGGCTCTCCTCACATGGGAATTGTGGCAACTCTGCATATATGGGGCTAGTGGTGAAGTCACTCTCACTCTCAATATGGTGGTACAAGTCACTCAAGTCATCATACGTCACCGTGGTCAAAGGGAAAGTCCCATGCTCAACCATCTCGTCGTGGTCGCCGTGGATGAAGGCCGAAGATGGCACATCATCACTCTCGCCTCCTAAGATGGAGGCATCATCCTTGCTCGCCACCTTGTCGCTCGCCTCCAAAGCTTGGTCCTTGAAGGTCTCCGTAGTCGAACTCGTCGCCGCATCGTCTTGAAAAAGAGTCGGAGTAGACTCGGCATCATCAATGCCACAAAGAGGGATGGCGGTGAAGTCACACTTGGGAGCATCGTCTTGGAGCTTGTCGGGCTTGGACATCTTGGTGGTACTAGCCTCATGCTTGTCGTAGAGCTTGGTCGCCGCGAAGTTTGCTTGGGGTGGAGAAGCCTTGGCCTTCATGAGTTCTTGCTCCGCCTTGAGAGCACCAATGTAGTAGTCGTCGATGGACTTGTAGTTCTTGAGGACGATGGTCTTGGAGATGTCGTTGTGCAATTCCATCATGAAGTGGAACTTCATCGAAATGGGGTCGCCCACGCCGGCTCGTCAGAAGGCAATCATCATCTCCTTGAAGTACTTGTCGATGGACTTGGATCCTGGGTGGTGTTCTCCAATTGGCGCCGGTTGTTCCGTGTAGGTTGGAGGCACAAACTCTCGCCAAAGCTTTCTTCGTCTTGGGCCAACTCATGTCGTAGTACTCGAAGGTGTGTGAAGCCACCATGCCAATGCGTAGTCGTGGAAGTTTCTTGTGGCGCACTTCACTTGATCTTCGGGAGCAACTTGATGTAGCTTGAGGTAGTCATCCATCAAACGCTCCCACTCGAGGTACTCCTCGGGTTCTTGAGTTCCATAGAAAGGAATCGCGTGGTCGATGTCGAGGTCGTAGTAGCTCGTGGAAGTCGTGGTCTTGAGCTTGGGGAGCTTCTCTTGAGCGTAGTCTTGGGGTTCTTGTTGGCGAAGATGCCGTATGTTCATAGGCGAAGATGCCTTGAAGTCGCTTGGCGAAGATGCCAAGGGAGATGGTGAAGTCATTGAGCGGTTGTTGATGTAGAGCTCTTGACCTTCACATTTTTGTTGGTGATGGTGTCGATGCCGATGTGATCTTGCCGGAGATGGTAGCTCGGAAGCATGTGCTCTTGAGCGTCTTCTCGAAGATGAGGAAGATCGCTTGTAGGACTTGATGAGGGCCTTGATCTCCTCCATGCGCTTGTCCATCTTGGCGTCGTAGTTGTTGTTCATGGCATCGAACTCGTCGTTGTTGTTGTAGACCGAAGGTGAAATAACTTGCCTATCCATCACAAGACTCGAGTAGAGGTGAGTAGGAAATGAGATAAACAATACCAAGTTACCTTTTCTCAAAGTTGAGGATGTATCTCGTTTCACTCAATGTGAGATGAAAGAATAGTGGAATTGGTACCGGACTTGTTCACTCACACCTACAAGTAAAAGCTTATGGTAGAGCTCGGTGAGGATAGTGGCACAAAAATTTAATGCAAAATGTTAGCAAGAGTCAATAATGTTGAAAAAGATTCACAAATTCGCAAGTGAAACAAATGGACCAATAGCAATGAAAGGTACACGGAAACACACACACGGATAGATAAATGGGGTCGTGCAACCAAGGAATGAGCACAAAATGTGGAATCCACGGAAAACTTCGTGTTGCACAACTCAAGAGAGACGCTAGCACGATTGCTCAATAGGCGGATACGACACTTGTGCACAACCTATAAGATGCAAAATGGGTATTCTTTCTATCCCAAGTATGCTATGTATGTATGGTTCCCGGTGTTTCTCTCAAGCATGAGATCATATGATGTAGATTTGACAATCTTATGTGCAATGGGGTATGATGCTATGGCACTTGCTTACAAGCTTCTTTGCTCACTCTCTTTTGCTAAAAGCTTTATTTCTCCTTTTTTTTCTATGGCCACTTTTGTACAATGCACAAACCAAGATAGCAATTGTGTATATGCGGGAACAAACTTGAGGCACAATGGATGATATGATACCAATATGATATGGTATGTATGCAATGGAAGGTATGGACCACTAATGTGCACAAGAAACGTTGCCGGCAATACTCAAATGGCTAGTCTCGATAGGTAAGTGACGCAAAATGGGCTAGGGGTTAACAATACAATTGCAAGGGAATATACAAAGGTGTAAATCGAGGTTACCGCCTTTGCGATGATGAGTGGCGGTGTTCTTGGTGTAGATACCAAGATGATGGAGACTCGTCCTAAGTAGTCAAACACCTTAGGAAACGGAAAACCGCAAACTCAAAATCTCAAATGACAAATGTCAAAATGGTGGTAGCGGAAAGCGGTGGTGGTTATGCACTAGGCAAATGTGGAAGTGGAATGATGTGCTATACACGAGTCGGAGTTGAAGTTGCCGTCCCTAAGTAGCCGAAACACCTTAGGAGACACAAGCCACAACTCGAAAAAGCTCAAACAACAATTGGGTTAAGTTGGGGTGTCGGAAGTGTATGGTGGGAAGGTTATGTGGAAGTGGTGGTGGTGGTGGTTGATGAAGAAGCAACCTTCCCTAAGTAGCCGAAACACCTTAGGAGACTCAAGTCACAACTCAAACAACCTCAAATGCTATGGTGAACAAATTGGGTTAGGTTGCGGAAGTCGGTGGTGACTATGCGGATGATATGGTGGAGGGCCTAGGCAAACTTGCCAAATTTCAGAAAATTTGATGGAGTCAAATGATGTTGGTGGTATTTTTGTGGGATAGGGGATGTCAATAGCTTCAAAACGAGCTAAAGAACGTCAAAATCGGAGTTCGGATGAATTAGTTATGGACAAAACAAGATTTCAGCCGTGTCAGTTTTCAGTGTAACCGGACATCCGGGAGGAGGTCCAGCTCATCCGGGCTATGTCCGGATGATCCGGGAGGACATCCTGATGATCCGGGTTCGTCAGCGCCGGTTCTGTTTTTCAGGTGCGCGATTTATCCAGACGTCCGGGTGGGCGTCCAGCTGATCCGGGCTTGGTCCGGATGATCCGGCCAAGTCAACCCGCTCGGGATTTGCTCTCAGGGACTGATAGAGGCGGGGGTGTCCCGATCTTTCGATGAGATGATAGCTATCGATTTGGTGGAGACGACTTTGACGATCCGACTACAAACGTGCACGACGTTGCGCCTTAGCAATCGCTAAACCAACTCCGAGAGGTTATTGACCAGGCGGAGCACAATCAACCTGACCACGAAGGTCTATTCCTGCAAGCAATCAAGAACAAGCAAGAATATGATAAAAGCAATCTGAATATTGCGAGTATATATGAAGTATTGATAAAGGTGGGGATCCAGAGCGGTCTTGGTTTGGTCGTTGGACACAAACGAAGTACGAACGGTTGCAATGGCTAACTTTTAACTAAACAAATCCCAAGCAAAAAGCTACTAGATGGATCTACTTATATAGGAGCAAGGGGTGACGGCCAAGGAGGTGGGAGAACGTCCCAAGGCAGCCTAAAACTAACCCTAGGTCGTACAAGGCCAATGGGCCCAAGTGGAGGTGACGTAACACCTTTGGACTTGTAGTTTGACTCGGATTCTGGTGCAGCGTCAGATTGTTTCGTCCACAACTCAACGCTCCGGACGGCTTTTAAGGTGATTCCAATTGTGCTGGAAAGAGCATGAAATCTACTTTCCAACAAAAAGAATCACCCAATTCGGAGTCCGTATGAAAAGTTGTTGACGTTTTGAGTCAGGTATGTCTGTGCAGTCCGAATCTGAATCCTGAACGTGAGAGACTTGGACTCTATCTTCTCTTGGCCCAAAAGTGACGTGAAAAAACTTTTTGAACAGCACCTAAACTTCTCCTTTTCCCTTATCTTCATATGTGGATTGTACAATGTCCCACACACCTGCAATTAGACAAAACACAAACGTATGTGAAGTATTTTTGTTCTGGATAACATAAATATATTATTGAATAGTTTGCACTAGAAATCACCTGACAAATATGCATGTATGCAATATTTTTGGTCTTATCCAAGGTAGTCATGTCCTCATCAGGGACGAATTTTTGGGCGGAAATGGATGATTTTTGGGGCAAAATTTGAGAGATTTTGTGGATGGAACCCTAATTCGTCGATCTTTCAAGTTTGGAGCGGGATCCCTCGAAGAACACGATGAACACGGGGAAGAACGGGGGAAATCACAAGGGGAATCACTCAAGAACAAGTCCAATCACACATCCACTAGACAATCAAACACACAAGATCACAAGGTACATGAACAACAAAGGGAAAGATACAAGGTAAGGTTCATCTCCAAGAGGAGGTCTTGATGATATCCTAGATGGATCTTCCCACAAGGGGTCTTGATGATATCCCGCAGATCTTCTCCTAGATGGAGGTCTTGGCCTCCAATGGAGTAGTGGTCTCTCTCTCTCTCAAGAGTAGAGATAGGTAGGAGCAAAGCTCACCTAAGAATGAGCTATCACTTTGCTAACCCTAACTAGGAGGAGGGGAAGGAGTATATATAGTCTTAGCCACGAAGGGGTGAGTGGGGAAGGGATACATGGGCTTTGGGCCCGATTCTCTGCAGCAGGCGAGGCCCGGATGATCGGGATGGGGGTCCGGATGATCCGGCCGTCGTCCGGATGATCCGGGAGGTGACCCGGATGATCCAGCTTCAGGAGGACCCTTCTGTTGTCGTTGGACGATTTGTCCGGATGATCCGGGGCGGCACCCGGATGATCCAACCGAGCCCGGATGATCCAGACCACGGTCCGAAAGTCCGGCCTGGCTCCTGCAGCCGCTCCGTCTTCTTCTCCTTTCTTCCGTCTTCTCTTCCACGCTTCCCTTGCGGATGGTGTAGTCGTTCCTTGGCGCTTGCACTCCTCCTTGACATCCGTGAAGGTCCGACAATACCTATGCATGCACACGTAAGGAGTGTCAAGTAGTATACCATCCTCGAGAGTGTCAAGTGAGCACGTGTAAAGGAGATGATTCACCTTAGTGTGTGTGAAGTAGATGTCGCACGTGTCACTTGCCAAATGGGCTCTTGACATGGTGATGTCCGTAGGATGCTCCGCATCAGTACCCCAAACAAAAGGCACATCCTTCTTTGTAAGCTCGTTGAGAGGTGCAGCAATGGTGCTGAAATCTCTCACAAAATGCCTATAGAAACCAGCGAGGCCAAGGAAACTCCTCACTTGTGTGACCGTTTTGGGCTGCGGCCAACTCTCAATAGCTTCAATCTTGGCTTTATCAACTTCAATTCCCTGTGGAGTAACAACATAGCCAGGAAAAGATACTCGGTCAGTGCAAAAGGTGCACTTCCCAAGGTTACCAAACAAACGTGCATCACGTAGAGCATTAAAAACAGCACATAAATGTTCCAAATGTTCTTCCAAAGATTTGCTATAAATCAGTATATCATCAAAATAGACTACCACAAATCGTCCAATGAAAGCACGTAAAACTTCGTTCATTAATCTCATGAAAGTACTAGGTGCATTAGTTAACCCAAAAGGCATGACTAACCACTCATATAATCCAAACTTAGTTTTAAATGCTGTTTTCCATTCATCTCCCAATTTAAATTAATTTGATGGTATCCACTACGCAAATCAACTTTGGAGAATATTGTAGAGCCACTCAATTCATCAAGCATATCATCTAGCCTAGGAATAGGGTGACGATAACGAATAGTAATATTATTAATGCCTCTACAATCAACACACATACGTGATGTACCATCCTTTTTCGGCACTAGAATAATAGGAACAGCACAAGGACTAAGGGATTCGCGATATAACCTTTGTCGAGCAGCTCCTGTACTTGACGATAATCTCCTTCGTCTCCTCGGATTGGTGCGGTATGGTGCACGGTTGGGTAATGATGCACGGGAATTAAGTCAATTTGATGCTCAATCCCTCGAATAGGTGGTAATCCGAGTGGCACGCCTTGTGGAAAGGCGTCGCCGAACTCTGCAAAATGTTAGTGACAGCAGGGGCAAAGAGGAAGGCACGTCCTCGAATGAAAATAATGCCTCTTTGCACACAAAAGCATAGCAAACAGATTTGCTAAAATCTAGCTCATCAATATTAGATTTGGTGGCAAGTAAACATGCACTTTTCAATTTAATTTCAGAAGCAATAGTAGATGGTTTATTATTAGGCTTCATGTGTTGCTCAAATTCTTTTGCCACAATCTGATTTTCACTCTTATTTTTCTCCTGTTTTGCTTTATTAGCTCTATTAATATCATCTTTCAAAATGGAATCAGGAGTCATAGGAAGCAAAGTAATATTTTTATCCCTATGAACAAGAGTATCTGATTGTTTCTACCATGATGTCTGTAATTCTTATCAAATTGCCATGGTCTACCAAATAATAAGGAACATGCTTGCATAGGTACCACATCACAATCAACATAATCAGCATATGTAGAGATACTAAAATGTACAAGAACAAGACGTGTTACCTTAACCTTGCCGCTGTTGTTGAACCATTGGATGTAGTAAGGATGTGGATGTGGTCTTGTGGTGAGAGATAGCTTCTCCACCATCTCCATGCTAGCCAAGTTGTTGCAGCTCCCTCCATCTATGATGACGCTAATATAACGTTCCTTCACAACTCCTTTGTATGGAACAAATTATGCCTCTGATTTTGCTCAGCTTGTGTAACCTGCACACTCAAAACACGTTGAGCAACTAAACATTCATACTGTCAAGATCTTCAGCAGCCATGTATTGTGTCTCATGATCAGAATCATCTCCACCGTGTTCCTCATGTGTAATAAGAGCCAAAGTCTCCTCATCATAGTCACTAGCGGACTCATACCCACCATCCTCAGAGCAATCATCACACGCTGAGATTTGCATTCTCTCAAAAATGTCCTCTTCCCTTACAACGACGACAAGTAATATCACTTGTGTGCCTGTTGACGCCATGGAAGAAGAAGAGCTCTGTGCAGGCCCAGCAGGTGTGCTCTTGGCAGATAGTGGTGGTTGTGCCTGCTTTCTTGTATCACGGTTGGAGGTGGCACTGAAGGAGGTGATGGTGCGGTGGAAGTAGATGATGCACGTGGTGTCCATGATGAAGGTCGACTGCGAGAAAAGTTAGTGCGGCGCCAATGCTGTCGATCCTGCACTTCACGTTCAGCTTTACAAGCAAGATGGAATAAACGAGTGATATTATTATAATCCTTATAGTCTAGAATGGTCTGAATCTCTATTTAATCCACCCGTAAAACGTGCAAGCATAGCTTCATTCTCCTCAACAATACCACATCTAATCAAGCCAGTTTGTAATTCCGATAATATTCTTCTACATAATTTTTCCTTGTCTTAAGCGCTGCAATTTTTGAAGTAATTCACGTTGATAATATGGTGGAACCCAACGAGCACGCATAGCAGTTTTCAAAGCAGCCCAAGTAGCTGGAACAGGATATAATCTACAATGTTCAGACCACCAAACACATGCAAAGCTAGTGAAAGCACAAACAGCAGCAGAACACGTCTCTCCTCGGGATATTGTAAACATGTAAACCGTTGTTCAGTTTCTAACTCCCAAGTAAGATATATATCAGGAACATATCTACCCTCAAATGGTCGAATATTCAATTTCAGTTTAGGGAGATGGTCATGATCTCGCACTGAGGGGGAGCCCTAACATTGCCATTATTTGCATGTGGACGACACGGTGGTTGTGGTGCTGGTGGTTGCACGTAGTTCGATGTTGATCAACCTCATCCCGTAATCTCCCACATAATCATCCTCCTCGGTACCAGTAGTAGCAGCGAGGAACCAAAGAAGCACCAACAGCGAGAGCAGCGGCACCAGAATTTTGTCTGGCTCAATAGGAACACGCTGAGCTCGTCCATACTGATTCGGAAGGAGGCGAGTTGTTGTCGTTGCAGAGGTGCGATAGGTGCAGCCGGCGATGGTTGTGGAAAACGCGCGAGCAATTTATTAAACTTTCTATCAAGCTTTGTTTCAAACGTCTTCTCAATGCCATCTATCTTCTCCATGGCCTCGTCAAATCTGTTTAGCACATCTTGCACCTGTCCACTCATCATTTGCTAAAATTTATCATGTAGCTGTTTGTTCGTCAGGTTCTCCCAATCAGTCTCATCGGCTTGTGATCCTACCATTGTTAGCAGCAAATAGAAACACACAAGAATATGATCCGACAGACTACTAAGAAGTGGTGGTGGTATATGGCAGCGGCGACGTGACAACCTGTGAACAGAACTCAAAACTCTAAAAGACTAGACGCTAAGACCAGCAACTTGACACGACGATGCAACCGCAAATTCAACAAAGCAAATACAGAAAAGATTATGCAAAGGCTCAGATTGGTTCGGATGGGATGAACTAACCCTAATTTTTTTGGCTTTTTCGTGGACTATAGGTATGAAGAACAGACTCGATCTAAACTACGAAAAACTATAAAATCTCACCGAGCAACCTGGAAATCTGATACCACTTGATAGAGGCAAAGGTGTCCCGTCTTTCGATGAGATGGTGGATTTCGCTGGTGGAAGTCGACTTTGACGATCCGACTACGAACGTGCGAGGACGTCGCGCCTTAGCAATCGCTAAACCAACTCCGAGAGGTTATTGACCACGCCGAGCACGATCAACGACCACGAGGGTCTGCTTTGCGAGCAATCAAAGAACAAGCAAGAAACTGAGATTGCAATCTAGATATTGCGAATATAAGATGAAAGCTTTATTGATCAAGGTGGGGTTCTGTGGACGCTTTGTCCGGTCGTTGAATACAAACGGCACGCTGCGAAGTTGTAGCTATGGCGAACTTTTAATCTAAACAAAACCCAAAGTCTAAACGACGCCCTAAGGTTTGTATATATGAGGAAAAGGAGGAATTTCGTGGCCCTTGAGGGTGGGGTCCAAACCAACCCTAACTCTTGTTTCCCCACACATACGGACTCTAAAAATAGCCTATACTTAAGTATTTCAAAATTACATGGGCTGGCCCAATAATAAGGTGACGTGAGCACCTAGAATAGCCTATGGACGAATATTATGAAGTGGCATCTTGTATATTTTGTCCAAGGCTTCATGCACTCCTTATGGTGGCTTCAAAGTCCTGAAATCATCACTTGTAACTCCGTTCTTGATCCTTGCATGCCATCAACTCAATGCGTGTTCTTTCTCCAATGTTCATCCTTCTCCAAGCTAGGCCCTTCATTTGTAAGCAAAACAAATGTATCCAATTTAGGCAGCATCATATTCTCATGAACATTAGAATCATTACCAAGAAACGAAAGTACCTGGTAATTTAATTGGCATGCACGAGCTCTAGTAATTGGTCCCGTATATGTAACAGTAGGGGCTGTGGGTGTAACAATGGTATTGATGTCCTCATCAGATTGCCCCAAAATTTCTTGTCCTCTATAGAGGAGATATCGTTTCCACATATATATTGGTGATGCCAGAATTCCTTTTGTTCTTGGCTTTCACGCGCATGAGTTACAAACATGCCATCCGCTAAAACAAGGAGAATAAGGCATATAGTCGCTGGATTTTCTTCAATTTATGGCCAAATGAGATTGCCGGATCATAGAGCATCTGCAGAAAGGTAAGTTTGTCCCTACCAGGTGGGCTAATCTCTATAAGCAACATAATCTCGAATTTCCTTCAAAAGGAAGTGCCAATGGGTTGTAAACTTGTGCGAAAAATAGCGGCGAATGATGTTCTTTGACTTTCAGGGCCAAAAAGTCCTGCTTAAGGCTGAAATTTAGGGTACTCCAGGCCTCCTGGCGCAAGCGGGGAGTATTTTTTGGATTCGCGTGCTCGTCGAGAGCAGTTTAAGTGCTTATGGGTCCGACAAAGACTCTGAATGACAAAATTGTGACCATTTTAGTGACCATTTGTCCATTCTGTGGCAGTCCTTGAAAGTACTTCATTTTCTCGTGCGCTTTTTGCCTGATTGCCCCAAAATTTCTTGTCCTATATAGAGGAGATATTATTTCCACATATATATTGACCGATGCCATGATTGCCCTTTTGTTCTTGGCTTTCACGCGCATGAGTTACAACATGCCATCCGGCAAAAACAAGGAGAATAAGGCATATAGCCGCTGGATTTTCTTCAATTTACGGCCAAATGAGATTGCCCGGATCATAGAGCATTTGCAGAAAGGTACGTTTGTCACTACCAGGTGGGCTAATGTCTATAAGCAACATAATCTCTCGAATTCCCTTGAAAAGGAAGTGCCAATGGGTTCAGAAACTTCTCTGAAAAACAGCGATGAATGATGTTCTTTGACTTTCAAGGCCAAAAAGTCCTTCTTAAGGCTGAATTTGAGGTTACTCCGGGCCTCCTAGCGGAAGTGGGGAGTATTTTTTGGATTGGCGCGCTCGCCACATGCAGTTTGACTACTTATGGGTCCGACACGGACTCCGAATGACAAAATTATGACCGTTTTAATGAACATCTGTCTATTCTATGGCAGTCCTTGAAAGTACTTCATTTTCTCGTGCGCTTTTGGCTTGATTGCCCCAAAATTTCTTGTCCTCTATAGAGGAGATATCGTTTCCACATATGTGTTGACCGATGCCAGGAATGCCCTTTTGTTCTTGGCTTTCACGTGCATGAGTTATAGCATGCCATCCGGCAAAAACAAGGAGAATAAGCCATATAGCCGCTGGATTTTCTTCAATTTACGACCAAATGAGATTGGTCGGATCATAGAGCATCTGCAGATATGTACGTTTGTCCCTACAAGGGGGGCTAATGTCTATAAGCATAATAATCTCTCGAATTTCCTTCAAAAGGAAGTGCCAATGGGTTCAGAAACTTGTCTGAAAAACAGCGACGAATGATGTTCTTTCACTTTTAGGGCCAAAAAGTCATGCTTAAAGCCGAATTTGAGGGTACTCCGGTCCTCCTGGCGCAAGCGGGGAGTATTTTTTTGGATACGCGCGCTCGCCGCGAGCAGTTTGATTACTTATGGGTCCGACAAAGACTCCGAATGACAAAATTATGACCGTTTTAGTGAAAATCTGTCCATTCTATGGTAGTCCTTGAAAGTACTTCATTTTCGCGTGCGCTTTTTGCCTGATTGCCCCAAAATTTATTGTCCTCTATAAAGGAGATATTGTTTCCACATATATATTGACCAATGCCAGGAATACACTTTTGTTCTTGGCTTTCACGCGCATGAGTTACAGTGATAGAGGCAAAGGTGTCCCGTCTTTCGATGAGATGATGGATATCGCTTTGGTGGAAGTCGACTTTGACGATCCGACGTCGCGCCTTAGCAATTGCTAAACCAACTCCGAGAGGTTATTGACCACGCCGGAGCACGATCAACCTGACCACGAGGGTCTGTTTCCTGCGAGCAAACGAAGAACAAGTAAGAAACTGAGATTGCAATCTGGATATTGCGAATATAAGATGAAAGCTTTATTGATCAAGGTGGGGTTACGTGGCGCCTTTGTCAGTCGTTGAACACAAACGAAATGCAGCGAAGTTGCAGCTATGGCGAACTTTAATCTAAACAAAACCCAAAGTCTAAACGGTGCCCTAAGGGCTGTATATATGGAGGAAGAGGGGAATTTCGTGGCCCTTGAGGATGGGGTCCAAACCAACCCTAACTCTTGTTTCCCACACATACGGACTCTAAAATAGCCTATACTTAAGTATTTCGAAATTACGTGGGCGGGCCCAATAATAAGGTGACGCAGCACCTAGAATAGCCTATGGACGAATATTATGAAGTGGCATCTTGTATATTTCGTCCAAGGCTTCATGCACTCCTTATGGTGGCTTCAAAGTCCTGAAATCATCACTTGTAACTCCGTTCTTGATCCTTGCGCATGCCATCAACTCCATGCGTGTTCTTGCTCCAATGTTCATCCTTCTCCAAGCTAGGCCCTTCATTTGTAAGCAAAACAAATGTATCCAATTTAGGCAGCATCATATTCTCATGAACATTAGAATCATTACCGAGAAACGAAAGTACGGTAATTTAATTGGCGTCTTGTGAGCTCTAGTAATTGGTCCCGTATATGTAACAAGAGGGGCTGTGGGTGTAACAATGGTATTGATGTCCTCATCATCCTCCCTTCTTGAAATGAAGTCGTCCTCGACGGAAGCTCATACTCCTCACCCAAATAAGGCTTCAAATCTGCAATGTTAAAAGTGGGACTAACCCCAAAATCTGCAGGTAGCTCAAGTTTATATGCATTATCATTTATTTTCTCTAACACCTTAAAAGGTCCGTCAGCACGTGGCATTAGCTTTGATTTGCGCAAATCAGGAAATCTATCCTTACGCAAATGTAAGCAAACAAGATGATGCGGAGCATCCTACGGTCATCACCATGTCAAGAGTCCGTTTGGCAAGTGACACGTGCGACCTCTACTTCTCATACATAAAGGTGAATCTTCTCCTTTACACGTGCTCACTTGACCCCTTCGAGGATGGTATACTACTTGAAACTTCTCCCGTGTGCATGCATAGGTATTGTCGGAGCTTCACGGATGTTGAGGAGGAGTGCAAGCGCCAAGGAACAACTACACCATCCGCGAGGGAAGCCTGGAAGCGACGACGGGAGAAGACGGAGCTATCTGGCTTCTGGCGGCGGACATCCGGACCAGAGGCGGACATCCGGCGCCTGTGCAGCCGCCAAGGAGCTGCACCAGCAGACGGCCAACAGCCTCAGCGGCCGGACATCCGGCGCCAACCCCGGACATCCGGCGCCTCACCAAAGCCCGGACATCCGACCTTTTCCCCGAAAATCCGGCATCGACGACAGAACGCACCCGAAGTTTTGCACTTCAGCCCGGACATCCGCCCGAGCCCGGACATTGGCGCCTCATGGCTCCGGACATCCGGCCCCAGCCGGACATCCGGCGCTGTCTCAAGATGATGAACGGGCCAAGGGCCCATGTACCCCTCCAACTCGCCCCAACTCGCCCCACCTCCTAGTTAGGGTTAGCAAATATGATAGCTCATTCTTAGGTGAGCTTTGCTCCTACCTCTACTCTTGAGAGAGAGAGACTACCACTCCCATGGAGTTCAAGACCTCCATGTGAGAAGATCTGCGGGATATCATCAAGACCCCTTGTGGGAAGATCCATCTAGGATATCATCAAGACCTCCTCTTGGAGATGAACCTTACCTTGTATCTTTCCCTTTGTTTTTCATGTACCTTGTGATCTTGTGTGTTTGATTGTCTAGTGGATGTGTGATTTGGACTTGTTCTTGAGTGTTTCCCCTTGTGATTTCTCCTCGTTCTTCCCCGTGTTCATCGTGTTCTTTGAGGGATCCCACTCCAAACGTGAAAGATCGACGCTATAGGCTTCCACCCTACATCACAAGATCTCCAGGTGCAAACACAACATGTTTTCTACCCTTATCTCCAGCAAGTTTATATTTAGCATTCATACGCTCAATGTTTTCCTTAGTTAACTCATGCATTTTTAAAATCAATTCAGCACGTTCTTTAGCATCAAAATTAACCTTCTCCGAAGATGGAAGAGGCAACAAATCAATAGGTGCACGAGGTAGGAAACCATGCACAACTTCAAAAGGGCACATCTTAGTAGTAGAATGCAATGAATGATTATAAGCAAATCAATATGAGGCAAGCATTCCTCCCACATTTTCTTATTATTCTTCAAAACAGCCCTAAGCATAGTAGACAATGTTCTATTGACTACTTCAGTTTGTCCATCAGTTTGGGGGTGACAAGTAGTACTAAAAAGCAGTTTAGTCCCCAACTTAGCCCATAAACATCTCCAAAAGTGGCTAAGAAATTTAGTATCATGATCTGACACAATAATATTTGGCACACCATGCAAGCTTAATAATTTCACGAAAGAACAAATCAGCAACATTAACAAAGATCATCGCTTTTATGACATGGTATAAAGTGTGCCATTTTCGAGAATCTATCCACGACAACAAATATGCTATCCCTCCCCTTCTTTGTTCTAGGTAAACCTAAGACGAAGTCCATAGATATATCCTTCCAAGGAACACTAGGTACAGGCAAAGGCATATATAAACCATGAGGATTGAGTCGTGACTTAGCTTTTTGACATGTAGTGCAGCGAGCAATAAAACGCTCAACATCCCGTCTCATCTTTGGCCAAAAGAAATGTGTGGCAAGTACGTCCTCCGTCTTCTTCACGCCAAAGTGTCCCATTAGTCCTCCTCCATGCGCCTCCTGCAACAACAAAAGACGAACAGAGCTAGCTGGAATGCATAGCTTGTTAGCACGGAACATAAATCCATCATTAACGCATTTAACTTGTTCCATGTTCTTCCTTCTTTACAATTCTGCAATACATCTTTAAAATCAGCATCATGCACATATTGATCTTTGATGGTCTCCAAACCAAATATTTTGAAGTCAAGTTGTGAAAGCATAGTATAGCGACGAGACAATGCATCAGCAATAACATTTTCTTTACCCTTCTTGTGTTTAACGACATAAGGGAAAGTCTCAATGAATTCAACCCATTTAGCATGTCTACGATTCAGTTTAGCTTGACTTTTAATATGTTTCAAAGATTCGGCCATAAATAATGTTGCCATGTTTCTAAATTCCGAACAAGAGCATATAATTCTTTATCATAAGTTGTATAATTCAGACTAGGCCCACTCAATTTTTCAGAAAAGTATGCAACAGGTTTGCCATCTTGTAATAACACACCTAATCCAATTCCACTAGCATCACATTCAAGCTCAAAAGTCTTATTAAAATCAGGAAGTTGGAGTAAAGGAGCATGTGTCAACTTATCTTTCAATACCGTGAAGGCTTCTTCCTGTGCGGTACCCCAAACAAAAGGCACATCCTTCTTTGTAAGCTCATTGAGAGGTGCAGCAATGGTGCTGAAATCTCTCACAAAAAGCCTATAGAATCCAGCGAGGCCAAGAAAACTCCTCACTTGTGTGACCGTTTTGGACTGCGGCCAACTCTCAATAGCTTCAATCTTGGTTTTGTCAACTTCAATTCCCTGTGGAGTAACAACATAGCCAAGAAAAGATACTCGGTCGGTGCAAAAGGTGCACTTCCCAAGGTTACCAAACAAACGTGCATCACGTAGAGCAATAAAAACAGCACGTAAATGTTCCAAATGTTCCTCCAAAGATCTGCTATAAATCAATATATCATCAAAATAGACTACCACAAATCGTCCAATGAAAGCATGTAAAACTTCCTTCATTAGTCTCATGAAAGTACTAGGCGCATTAGTTAACCCAAAAGGCATGACTAACCACTCATATAAACCAAACTTAGTTTTAAATGTTGTTTTCCATTCATCCCCCAATTTCATACGAATTTGATGGTATCCACTACGCAAATCAACTTTGGAGAATATTATAGAGCCACTCAATTCATCAAGCATATCATCTAGCCTAGGAATAGGATGACGATAACGAATAGTAATATTATTAATGCCTCTACAATCAACACACATACGTGACGTACCATCCTTTTTAGGCACTAGTATAATAGGAACAGCACAAGGACTAAGAGATTCGCGTATATAACCTTTGTCGAGCAGCTCCTGTACTTAGCGCATAATCTCCTTCGTCTCCTCTGGATTGGTACGGTATGGTGCACGGTTGGGTAGCGATGCACCGGGAATTAAGTCAATTTGATGCTCAATCCCTCGAATAGGTGGTAATCCCGGTGGCACGTCTTGTGGAAAGACGTCGTGAACTCCCGCAAAATGTTAGTGACAAATAGGGGCAAAGAGGAAGGCACGTCCTCGAATGAAAATAATGCCTCTTTGCACACAAAAGCATAGCAAACAGATTTATTGAAATCTAGCTCATCAATATCAGATTTGGTGGCAAATAAACATGCACTTTTCAATTTAATTTCAGAAGCAACACTAGATGGTTTATTATTAGGCTTCAGTTGTTGCGCAAATTCTTTTGCCACAATATGATTTTCACTCTTATTCTTCTCCTGTTTTGCTTTATTAGCTCTATTAATATCATCTTTCAAAATAGAATCAGGAGTCATAGGAAGCAAAGTAATATTTTTATCCTTATGAACAAGAGTATACTGTTTGTTTCTAGCATGGTGATCAAGACATCAATACCATTGTTACACCCACAGCCCCTGCTGCTATACATACTGGACCAATTACTAGAGCTCGCGCACGCCAACTAAATTACCAGGTACTTTCGTTTCTTGGTAATGATTCTAATGTTCATGAGAATATGATGCTGCCTAAATTGGATACATTTGTTTTGCTTACAAATGAAGGGCCTAGCTTGGAGAAGGATGAACATTGGAGCAAGAACAAGCATGGAGATGATGGCATGCGCAAGGGGAACAAGAACGGAGTTACAAGTGATGATTTCAAGACTTTGAAGCCACCATAATGAGTGCATGAAGCCTTGGACGAAATATACAAGATGCCACTTCATAAATTTCGTCCAGAGGCTATTCTAGGTGCTGCGTCACCTTATTATTGGGCCCATGTAATTTCGAAATACATAAGTATAGGCTATTTTTAGAGTCAGTATGTGTGGGGAAACAAGAGATAGGGTTAGTTTTGGACCCCTCCACCATGGGCCACGAAATTCACCCCCTCTTCCTCCATATATACAGCCCTTAGGGCACCGTTTAGACTTTGGGTTTTGTTTAGATTAAAAGTTCGCCATAGCTGCAACTTCGTGTACTTCGTTTGTGTTCAACGACCAGACAAAGGCGTCACAGAACCCCACCTTGATCAATAAAGCTTTCATCTTATATTCGCAATATCCAAATTGCAATCTCAGTTTCTTGCTTGTTCCTCGTTTGCTCGCAGGAAGCAGACCCTCGTGGTCGTTGATCGTGCTCGGCGTGGTCAATAACCTCTCGGAGTTGGTTTAGCGATTGCTAAGGCGCGACGCCCTCGCACGTTCGTAGTCGGATCCCGAAAGTCGACTTCCACCAAAGCGATATCCAACATCTCATCGAAGGCGGACACCTTTGCCTCTATCAAGTGGTATCGAGCCGGGTTGCTCGGTGAGATTTTACAGCTTTTTGTAGTTTAGATCGAGTCTGTTCTTCATACCTACAGTCCACGAAAAAGCCACAAAAAAATTAGGGTTAGTTCATCATATCTGAACCAATCTGAGCCTTTGCATAATCTTTTCAGATATTTGCGTTGTTGAATTTGCGGTTGCATCGTCGTGTCTAGTTGCTGGTCTTAGAGTCTAGTCTTTTAGAGTTTGAGTTCGGTCATAAGTTGTCACGCCGCCAAGACCATCATCATCGCCCTGCGATCTACCACCACCGCTTATCCGCCACCGCTCAATCCGTATCCATATACCACCACCGCCATCATATGCCACCACCGCTGCCATATCCTACCACCACATATCCACCACCAATCCGAGTTCCTTGCATATTAGGTTTGTTTTGGGATCCATCTAATTTCCAATTCGTGTTTCCTTGTCTGAGTAGGTTTCGGATTCCAGCAATCTTTTGCCGTCCGTAGAAGAGGTTGGTTTCCAAAAAAAAAAGAGTCCGGAAACCACCCTCCTTTTAGGCCCAAAATTTTCCGAAAACGCACTTGACAAAAAAAATTCTGGCTATCCTATTTTTAGGTGTTTCTAAGCGTATTGAGACAGTCGCCGTTATAGAAAGTTTTTTTGACCCGTTTCCAGTTTGGAGGCCGTCGAAAAAAAAATTTGGTCGAAAAAATTTCGTGCCCATCCTGTCAGTTTGACCTGGGAAGAGTTTTGAGACACTCGCCATTATAGTGATTTTTCGCAAAAAAAAAGCAGCAAAAAAAAGCAGCGAAAAAAAAAGGAGCGAATTTTTTTTCCAGAGTGTGCTTTTCCCTTGTTTACGTGCAGCGCCGTGATTTTGTTAGTGTTCTAGGCTCGCGTCTCTAGCACGGTCTAGCCTAGGACCAGCACAGTACCGTCGTTGAGCGTTTATTCAACTTTGCATCTCTGAATTGATTATTGTTGACCTTTTTTGCTACCATATTATAAGCCTTCCCAGCTCCACATACATCTACGTCGTGCGTTTGATTCTCCCTGGTAATCGCTATATCCAAGCTTTGAGAGTTTTGACTACAACGGTTGCCGATCACCACCTGCTGCTGGGTAAGAACTGGTAAGAATTTGAGATTTGCTTGACGGGTTTGTGATACACCACCACCACTTCTTAGTAGTCTTGTGTGTTTCTATTTGCTGCTAACCATGGTAGGATCACAAGCCGATGAGACTGATTGGGAGAACCTGACGAACCAACAGCTACATGATAAATTTCAGCAAATGATGAGTGGACAGGTGCAAAATGTGCTAAACAGATTTGACGAGGCCATGGAGAAGATAGATTGATGCGGAGCATCCTACGGACATCACCATGTCAAGAGTCCATTTGGCAAGTGACACGTGCGACATCTACTTCACATACACAAAGGTGAATCATCTCCTTTACACGCGCTCACTTGACACTCTCGAGGATGGTATACTACTTGACACTTCTCCCGTGTGCATGCATAGGTATTGTCGGAGCTTCACGGATGTCAAGGAGGAGTGCAAGCGCCAAGGAACGACTACACCATCCGCGAGGGAGGCATGGAAGAGGAGATGGAAGAAAGGAGAAGAAGAAGACTGGAGTTGCCCGGATCATCCGGACGCCCAGCCGGACGATCCGGACCGAGCCCGGACGATCCGGACGAACTCTCGGACGATCCGGCTAGCGCGCTCGAAGACTACAGAACCTACTCGACGAAGCCGGATCATCCAGACAGTCGCCCGGATCATCCGGACCCCCGACACCCGGATCATCCGGGCCACCGTCCGGATCATCCGGACCCCGCCTGTGCGCGTGACTTGGGCCGAAGCCCGTGTACCCCCTTCGCCACTCACTTACCCCTTCGCCCCTTGGGCTATAAATAGACCTCCTCCACCTCCTTTCTAGGGTTAGCAAAGTGATAGCTCATTCTTAAGTGAGCTTTGCTCCTACCTACCTCTACTCTTGAGAGAGAGAGACCACTACTCCATTGGAGGCCAAGACCTCCATCTAGGAGAAGATCCCCCTACGGATACAAGACCCCTCTTTAGGGAAGATCCATCTAGGATATCATCAAGACCTCATTTTGGAGATGAACCTTACCTTGTATCTTTCCCTTTGTTGTTCATGTACCTTGTGATCTTGTGTATTTGATTGTCTAGTGGATGTGTGATTGGACTTGTTCTTGAGTGTTTCCCCTTGTGATTTCTCTCCGTTCTTCCCCGTGTTCATCGTGTTCTTCGAGGGATCCCACTCCAAACGTGAAAGATCGCCGCTATAGGGTTCCACCCTACATCATATGGTATCATGAGCCACGTTGATCACGTTTTTGGAGCCCCTACCCCGTGTTTTCTAGCTTGATTTTGTTGTTTTCGTCCTAAATCCGAAAATCCCCACCAAAAATAGCCCCAAATTTTTTTGTGATTTGTTGGTTTTGATGATGTTTTGTTGATTTTGATCCGTGGATTTGCTTGGTTTCAAGTGGATCTAGCTTTCCCCCAAGTTTCCCCACCTTCCATCCACGAAATCCCTCAAATTTTGCCCCGAAAATCATCCTTTTCCGCCCAAAAATTCGTCCCCGAGAGCAAATCCCGAGCGGGTTGACTTGGCCGGATCATCCGGACCTTCTCCCGGATCAGCTGGACGCCCCCCGGATGTCCGGATAAATCGCGCACCCGAAAAACAGAACCGGCGCTGACGAACCCGGATCATCCGGATTTCCTCCCGGATCATCCGGACCGAGCCCGGATCATCCGGACCTCGTCCCGGATCATCCGGTTTACCCTGAAATTGACTTCGGCTGATTTTTGTTTTGTCCATAACTAATTCATCCGAACTCCGATTTTGACGTTCTTTAGCTCGTTTTGAAGCTATTGACATCCCCCATCCCACAAAAATACCACCAATACCATTTGACACCATCAACCTTTCGGAATTTTGGCATCTTTGCCTAGGCCCTCCACCATATCATCCGCATTACCACCACCGACTTCCGCAACCTAACCCATTTTGTTCCCCATTGCATATGTGGTTGTTTGAGTTGTGATTTGAGTCTCCTAAGGTGTTTCGGCTACTTAGGGACGGTTGCTTCTTCATCAACCACCACCACCACCACTTCCACATAACCTTCCCACCATACACTTCCGACAACCCAACTTAACCAAATTGTTGTTTGAGCTTGTTCGAGTTGTGGCTTGTGTCTCCTAAGGTGTTTCGGCTACTTAGGGACGGCAACTTCAACTCCGACTCGTGTATAGCCCATCATTCCGTCCGCATTGCCTTGTGCAACACCACCACCGCTTTCCGCTTCCACCATTTGACATTTGCCTTTGGATTTTGAGTTTGCGGTTTTTCCGTTTCCTAGGGTGTTTCGGCTAACTAGGAACGGGTCGATATCGGCAACACCGCCTCTCATCATTGCCAAGGACGGCAACCTCGACGACACCATTGTATATTCCCTTGCAATTGCATTGTTAACCCCTAGCCCATTTTGCGTCACTTACCTATCGAGACTAGCCATTTGAGTATTGCCGGCAACGTTACTTGTGCACATTAGTGATCCACCATCCATTGCATACATACCATATCATCTTGGTATCATATCATCCATTGTGCATCAAGTTTGTTTCCGCATATACACAATTGCTATCTTGGTATGTGCATTGTACAAAAGTGGCCATAGAGAAAAAAAAGAGAAAAAGCTTTTAAGCAAAAAGAGAGCAAAGAGCTCATGAGCAAGTGCCATAGCATCATACCCCCATTGCAAATAAGAGCCATAACAAAATCTACATCATATGATATCATGCTTGAGAGAAACACCGGGAACCATACATACATAGCATACTTGGGATAGAAGAATATCCATTTTGCATCTTATAGGTTGTGCACAAGTGTCGATCCGCCTATTGAGCAATCGTGCTAGCGTCTCTCTTGAGTTGTGCAACACGAAGCGTTTTCCGTGGATTCCACATTTTGTGCTCATTCCTTGGTTGCACGACCCCATTTATCTATCCGTGTGTGTGTTTCGTGTACCTTTCATTGCTATTGGTCCATTTGTTTCACTTGCGAATTTGTGAATCTCTTTCAACATTATTGACTCTTGCTAACATTTTGCATCAAATTTTGTGCCACTATCCTCACCGAGCTCTACCATAAGCCTTTACTTGTAGGTGTGAGTGAACAAGTCCGTACCAATTCCACTATTCTTTCATCTCACATTGAGTGAAACGAGATACATCCTCAACTTTGGGAAAAGGTAACTTGGTATTGTTTATCTCATTTCCTACTCACCTCTACTCGAGTCTTGTGATGGATAGGCAAGGCATTTCACTTTCGGTCTAGAACAACAACGACGAGTTTGATGCCATGAACAACAACTATGACGCCAAGATGGACAAGCGCATGGAGGAGATCAAGGCCCTCATCAAGTCCTACAAGCGATCTTCCTCATCTTCGAGAAGACGCTCAAGAGCACATCCTTCCGAGCTACCATCTCCAGCAAGATCACATCGGCATCGACACCATCACCAACAAAACGTGAAGGTCAAGAGCTCTACATCAACAACCGCTCAATGACTTCACCATCTCCCTTGGCATCTTCGCCAAGCGACTTCAAGGCATCTTCGCCTACGGACATACGGCATCTTCGCCAACAAGAACCCCAAGACTACGCTCAAGAGAAGCTCCCCAAGCTCAAGACCACGACTTCCAGGAGCTACTACGACCTCGACATCGACCACGCGATTCCTTTCTATGGAATTCAAGAACCTGAGGAGTACCTCGAGTGGGAGCGTGTGATGGAAGACTACCTCAAGCTACATCAAGTTCCTCCCGAAGATCAAGTGAAGTGCGCCACAAGAAACTTCCACGACTACGCATTGGCATGGTGGCTTCACACACCTTCGGAGTACTACGACATGAGTTGGCCCAAGACGAAGAGAGCTTTACGGTGAGAGTTTGTGCCTCCAACATACACGGAACAACTTCGACGCCAATTGGAGAACACCACCCAAGGATCCAAGTCCATCGACAACTACTGCAAGGAGATGATGATTGCCTTGCGACGAGCCGGCGTGGACGACCCCATTTCAATGAAGTTCCACTTCATGATGGGATTGCACAACGACATCTCCAAGACCATCGTCCTCAAGAACTACAAGTCCATCGACGACTACTACATTGGTGCTCTCAAGGCGGAACAAGAACTCATGAAGGCCAAGGCTTCTCCACCCCAAGAAAACTTCGCGGCGACCAAGCTCTACGACAAGCATGAGGCTAGTACCACCAAGATGTCCAAGCCCGACGAGCTCCAAGACGATGCTCCCAAGGACCAAGCTTTGGAGGCTAGCGACAAAGTGGCGACCGAGGATGATGCTTCCATCTTAGGAGGCGAGAGAGATGATGTGCCATCTTCGGCCTTCATCCACGACGAGAGTGATGTTGTGCCATCTTTGGCCTTCATCCACGGTGACCACGACGAGATGGTTGAGCATGGGATTCTCCCTTCGACCACGGCGACGTATGATGACTTGAGTGACTTGTGCCACCATATTGAGAGTGAGAGTGACTTCACCACTAGCCCCATACATGATGAGTTGCCACACTTCCCATGTGAGGAGAGCCACAACCCCCACCACTTGAGTGAGATGAGTGACTCCACCATACGTGAGTTTGAGTGCACCTATTTTGAGGGAGTGAGTGAACCACCACATAGAGAGAGTGAGATAGTTGATCGGTCTCGTGAGGCCATTTGCATTTCTAACAACTTGACCTCTACCTCTATTGTGTCTTCTCGTTTGGTGCTAGGTCCCATTGATGATGACGCGCCGATCCTCGACGACTTCGTCCTCCCTTTGGACAAGACGATGGCCATGGTGGAATATGATGCACCCCCCACATGGTTCCATCAAGATGAAGATGACCACCATTTGGTCTTTCCCACCTCACCTACACCACTTGAGTGGAATGACAAAGGTAACATAGGTGAAGGCGATGCTCTAGTCCCACTAGTGGACATTCTTGACATTGATTGCTTGCATGATGTTGATCCACCTATTGCCATGCTTCATGCTAGTATGATTTCCCCATGCGATGATTTGCCCATTTATGATGAGTATGATGATTCTATTGTGGAGTCTATTAGTTGTGACGCCATGTTACATAGGATTTCTTGTGACAATTCTTTAGGTCACATCATGTTTGATAATCCGCTTGACTTGTCATATGCTATGCATGAGATCAACCATATGTCTTATTTGCAATCTCTTCATAGTAACTATGCATATGCCATTAAAATAAACCCAATTTGCACATATGGCATAGATGACAAGCCCATGGTTATTGGCATTTGTTTCTCTTGTGATAATATTGATATGCTCCCTTTGCATCATTTATCTCATATGCCATGCCATGACCACCTAGCCGGATATGCATTGTTTTGGATGTTGTCCATTTTCTCCATATGATGTTTCCGATATTGCTCATGAGGAGACCCCCATAGTTTCCTCATACATGTTAGGAGAATTTGATCCATCCCATTCATTGCATGATCCCAATACTTGTGTGCACCATATGCTCCCCATGAACAAACATGCTTTTGATGTGCCATATACTTGTTTGATCAATTTGTGTCCCCATCGTGTCATACATAATAACTATTCTTTCATGATGGATGACATGTTCTTATACCATGCATCAAATTTCTTTGAGCGATGCTTATCTTGTGCTAACTCACACGTGCACATACACATCATGATGGATGATGTGTACATTTACCACGCGCACAATTTCTTTGGTTTGTGTCTCTTTTGTGTAGGTACCCATGCATACTTGTCAACTTCGCAATCCCACGAGTTGACAAAACGAGCTCTTGAGAGCAATGACGATTTGGGATCCCGTGGACTATCCTTACCACCGTTCCCTTCGCGCAAGGACTACGCGCAACTCCTCTACTTGGCTCTCACACGGCTATGGGCCATTTACCACTTCTCACATTATGCTCATTTTACCGTGTTCACTTTGCATGCTATGCTTGCTTCTATGCCTTTGCCATGCAATTGTGACCCTTGCTTGCATCTACAAATGTTTCATCATTATGCTACTTCTATGTGTATTTGCATGCTGGGTAGAGATCCTTGTTGCTATTGCCATGTTTATCATGTGCCCCATGCTATTGCCCTCATATCTTGCTTTCATGCTTGTGCTATGACATGTGAATTGTTCATGCCCACTATTTGCACCAATGATATGATTGCCATGATTTCCTCTAGTATGTTGCATCTTCGCACTACTAGCTCGCTTGACTTGATTGCTTTGATTGCTTGCTATGTTGCATCACCCATGTTCCACTATTACTTGCTTTCTTGGGTTGATGACATATATGCTCATGCCTCTCACATGATATATCTTGATCATTGTATCTTGTGTCATACTTGCTCATCCCATGCGGTTGATGACAACCATCTATATGCTTTGCACATGATTCATATTGCTTCTTGTCATATATCTCCATGTGTTGCCTCTCTCATGCTAGATTTGCCATGTATGGAGTGCAACAATGATTCTCTTCTTGCTCATGAGATTACCCACATAGCATTCTCACACATGTTTCGAGATTTTGACATATTACTTGTGAAGCATGCTTGTCTTACTCCTTTGCACCATATACATAGTGCCATGAATATTGCCATTGTTGCATCATATTACTCATGCACTTGTGCTTCTAATGGTTATGTGCAAGAGAAGAGAACCATCATGATGGATGATGTGTTTGTCTACCATGTGCATACGTACTTTGTTTTGTTTTGTGCATGTGTAGGATACTTGGACTTGGTGTCGACTTCCACTTCACGTGAGTTGACCATTCGAGCTCTTGAGAGCGAGCCTCATACATTCTACCACGACTCGCTTCTACACCGTATTTGCTTCCACTTCGGCATTGTGAAGAATGCACAAGGACACACTTTCACGGTGACATCCTTCTTGAGCTTGGATACTGTGGATCATACTTCATGTGTTGCTTGCACCATTTGCACGCATGTTAGAGATATTGCTTTCTACCATGATTGCCACATTCCCATGCTTCATGACATATATACCTTGTGTGTTGCACCCAATTTTGGACTACTGCTACTATCATATGGTTGGTTGCACCAATATCATTTCTTCACATATGCCATGTCCCTTTGCTTGTCAAATGTTTGACTTGATTGCCTCACACATGACGAACAATTGCTCTTTCCATTGTGTTGAGTGCCACAATATCTTCACTACACCCTATGCACGTTATGCTTGGATTGTCTTGCACTTGCTCCAGGTGTTTAGACATTTCACTATATTTGGTGTTGTGAATGACTCTTATGCCTACCATAGACCGTTCATTGAGCACTTTATGCATGCTTGCTATGACCTTGAGGTAGATGCTTGTTCACATATATTTTCATCTTGACCACACATTTACATGCTTGTTCCCATGATGTACTTGATTGTGCTCAATTTATATGCTCAAATGCCATGCCACACTTCTTTGTCAAACCATATGCTATGCTTGATGACAACACTTGTTGGGTGAATCACCTCTTGAATGCTTGGTTTTGCTCTTACGACAACCACATTTGTTTTTCCAAGTGCTTGTTATCTTTGCTACTTTTGAAGGAATTACAAGACGGTGCGACATTGGAGAGTGCACATTTGGAACTACAAGACGACGAATGCTTGGTGATCGTCCACTTCTACACGACGACATCATCTCTTCCCCATGGTGATTTCGGTTTCGATCCGAGGTCGGATCTTTCCCAAGGGGGAGGGGATGATGCAGAGCATCCTACGGACATCACCATGTCAAGAGTCCATTTGGCAAGTGACACGTGCGACATCTACTTCACATACACAAAGGTGAATCATCTCCTTTACACGTGCTCACTTGACACTCTCGAGGATGGTATACTACTTGACACTTCTCCCGTGTGCATGCATAAGTATTGTCGGAGCTTCACGGATGTCAAGGAGGAGTGCAAGCGCCAAGGAACGACTACACCATCCGCGAGGGAGGCATGGAAGAGGAGACGGAAGAAAGGAGAAGAAGAAGACTGGAGTTGCCAGGATCATCCGGACGCCCAGCCGGACGATCCGGACCGAGCCCGGATGATCCGGACGAACTCCCGGACGATCCGGCTAGCGCGCTCGAAGACTATAGAACCTACTCGACGAAGCCGGATCATCCGGACAGTCGCCCGGATCATCCGGACCCCCGACACCCGGATCATCCGGGCCACCGTCCGGATCATCTGGACCCCGCCTGTGCGCGTGACTTGGGCCGAAGCCCGTGTACCCCCTTGCCACTCACTTACCCCTTCGCCCCTTGGGCTATAAACAGACCTCCTCCACCTCCTTTCTAGGGTTAGCAAAGTGATAGCTCATTCTTAAGTGAGCTTTGCTCCTACCTACCTCTACTCTTGAGAGAGAGAGACCACTACTCCATTGGAGGCCAAGACCTCCATCTAGGAGAAGATCCCCTCATGGATACAAGACCCTCTTTAGGGAAGATCCATCTAGGATATCATCAAGACCTCCTTTTGGAGATGAACCTTACCTTGTATCTTTCCCTTTGTTGTTCATGTACCTTGTGATCTTGTGTATTTGATTGTCTAGTGGATGTGTGATTGGACTTGTTCTTGAGTGTTTCCCCTTGTGATTTCTCTCCGTTCTTCCCCGTGTTAATCATGTTCTTCGAGGGATCCCACTCCAAACGTGAAAGATCGCCGCTATAGGGTTCCACCCTACATCATAGATGGCATTGAGAAGACGTTTGAAACAAAGCTTGATAGCAAGTTTAATGAATTGCTCGCGCGTTTTCCACAACCATCGCCGGCTGCACCTATCACACCTCTGCAACGACAACAATTACGCCCCCTTCTGAATCAGTATGGACGAGCTCAGCGTGTTCCTATTGAGCCAGGATAAAATTCTGGTGCCGCTGCTACTGCTGTTGGTGCTTCTTTGGCTCCTGCTACTGCTGCTGCTGGTACCGAGGATGATGAGTATGCGGGCGATTATGAGGATGAGGTTGATCAAAATCAGAACTACGTGCAGCCACCAGCACCACCACCAGCAGGTCGACCTCAGGTATATATTCGTAATGGTAGGCCTGCACCACCACCTCAGGTACGAGATGATGTCCATATTCCTAAACCGAAATGGAATATTCCACCATTTGAGGGTAGATATGTTCCTGATATATATCTTACTTGGGAGTTAGATACTTAACAACGTTTTACATGTTTACAATATCCCGAGGAGAGATGGGTTACTGCTGCTGTTTGTGCTTTCACTAGTTTTGCATGTGTATGGTGGTCTGAACATTGTAGATTATATCCTATTCCCGCTACTTGGGCTGCTTTGAAAACTGCTATGCGTACTCGTTGGGTTCCACCATATTATCAACGTGAATTGCTTAAAAAATTGCAGCGTTGAAGACAAGGAAAAAATTATGTAGAAGAATATTATCAGGAATTACAAACTGGCATGATTAGATGTGGTATTGTTGAGGAGAATGAAGCTATGCTTGCACGTTTTATAGGTGGATTAAATAGAGAGATTCAGACCATTCTAGAGTATAAGGAGTATACTAATATCACTCGTTTATTTCATTTTGCTTGTAAAGCTGAACGTGAAGTGCAGGATCGAAAAGCATTGGCGCGAACTAACTTTTCTGCAGGTCGACTTTCATCATGGACACCGCGTGCATCCTCTACTTCCACTACACCAGCACCTCCATCACTGCTACCTCCAGCCGTGATACAAGAAAGCGAGCACAACCTCCATTATCGCCAAGAGCGCACTGCCGGGCGTATACGAGCTCTTCTTCTTCCATGGCATCAATCGGGCACACACAGTGATATTATTTTCGTCGTTGTAAGGGAAGAGGTCATTATGCGAGAGAATGCAAATCTCAGCGTGTGATGATTGCTACTGAGGATGGTGGGTATGAGTCCGCTAGTGACTATGATGAGGAGATGTTGGCTCTTATTACACGTGAAGAACACGGTGGAGATGATTCTGATCATGAGACGCAATACATGTGATGCGGAGCTTCCTTCCATCATCCTCATGGACTCTACATCAACACCTCCAACACCACAAGGACCGATGACTCGAGCACGTGCAAGAGCTCTTGAAACCGAGGTGACATCACTCCTCTGATGCGGAGCATCCTTCCATCATCCCCATGGACTCTACATCAACACCAACAACACTACAAGGACCAATGACTCGAGCACGTGCAAGAGCTCTTGAAACCGAGGTGGCATCACTCCTCTCACAACTCTCCTTCGATTCACATGAGACATGGTTACTACCTCAAACGGAAACTCTATGCATACTCAGGCACCGAGGAGTCGACCATGAAGAGGCTTGGAAGCAAGGAGAACCGGAAGCGGAAGACACGCATGAAGACGGAGAGGAGAAAGCAACAAGGACCAGGGTGGCGGACGATCCGGACGGAGGTCCGGACGATCCGGACAGAGCTCGGATGATCCGGACCCGGTCCGGACGATCCGCGCCACGACCGATCAAGGCAACAAGCTCCTCCCGGCCGGATCATCCGGACCCGGCCGGATCATCCGGACCCGCCGGACGTCCGGACCATCAGCCGGACATCCGCCCGTCGCCGCCACCCGCCGAGCCTCCGGCTCATCCGGGTCCCCGCCCGACCGTCTCGACCAGCCGGATCATCCGGACCCTCGTCCGGATCATCCGCCAGCGCTAACGTATGGCGTGTTGGGCTGAGCCCATGTACCCCTTCGCCCGCACACTATATATAGGACCCCTCTCCTCACTTTGAGACTTAGCATTGGATTAGCTCATATTTGTGTGTGAGAGCCTTTGCTCATCCACGGTACTTCTCCACGGAGATCGGGACCTCGGTCTAGGAGAAGATCCATCGGATTCAAGACCCCTATCTGGGAAGATCCCTCGTCAATTCAAGACCTCCTCCGGAGAAGAACGGCTACCTTTGTATCTTTCCTTTGTTGATTTTGGACCATGTATCACTCGTGCTCGATGATCTAGACCTTGTGTGATTGATCCTTGTTGGTTGAGTGTTCCTCCCTCGTTTTCCCGTGTTTCCTCTCGTTCTTCCGCGCGTTCTTCGTGTTCCCTCCGTAGGATCCCCTCCAAACGTGAAAGATCGACGAATTAGGGTTCCACCCTACATCATATGGTATCATGAGCCACGTTGATCACGTTTTTGGAGCCCCTACCTCGTGATTTCTAGCTTGATTTTGTTGTTTTCGTCCTAAAAAAAACCCGAAAATCCCCACAAAAATACCCCCAATTTTTTTTGTGATTTGTTAGTTTTGATGATCTTTTGTTGTTTTTGATCCGTGGATTCGGTGTGTAACTCGTGGATCTTGTGTTTCCCCACCTCCTCCCCCTCGAAATCCACCCAAAATCCGCATAATCGTCAAATTCCACCCCATTTTCGTGTTCTTCCCGAGCCAATCCCGTGCGTAGTTGACCTGCCCGGATCATCCGGACCAAGTCCCGGATCATCCGGACTCGCCCGGATCATCCGGCTCCTGGCCCGGATCATCCGGCTTCCTCTGCCGAAACTGCATTTCTGCAGTCCTTCTCCACCACCACCTCCACATATACCTACATACACCCTTCTCACCTCTCCACCACCACTTCCACTTGCCAAACCCCAAGACACAACCTCCGTACTACCATTCGAATTTGAGTTCGACAATTTGAGTGAGATTTCCGTGTCCTCTTGTGTTTCGGCTATCTAGGCGCGGTGTGACATCAACAACAAACGCTCATTTTGGTCGGCTACTCATCTTCGCTACGGACGGTAACGTCGACGACATCTTTGTCATACCTTGCAATTGCATTGATAACCATCATATACCATCTTTTGCGTTGCTTACCCACCGAGACTAGCCATTGAGTATTGCCGGCAACGTGACTTGTGCACATTAGTTGCATACACCATATCATACATACCTTTGAGGTGCATATCTCGGAATGAACTTGTGTGTCACAAAGTTGTCATCGCATACACAATTGCTATCTTAGTTCGTCAAGTTTGCATAAGAAAAGAGCTCAAAAGAGAAAGAGCCACTCAAGCTTTTAAGCAAAGAGGAAAGATAAGCAAAGAGCTTATAAGCAACAAGCATAGCATCATACAACATTAAGATTGTCACATAAGATCATCTTGGATCATTGCACCGATATACCATACATATAGTATACTTGGGATAGAGATCGTTGCATTTTTGCCTAGTAGGTTGTGCACAAGCTCCGTATCCGCCTATTGTGCAATCGTGCTAGCGTCTCTCTAGTATTGTGCAACAAGAGCATTTTCGTGGATTCCACATTTTGGCTCAATTTTGGTTTGCACAATCCCATTTATCTATTTGCTTGTGTTTCCGTGTACCACTACTTGCTTGGTCTACTTGTTGCATATGCGAATTTGCGAATCTTCTTCAACATTTTTGAGTCAATCTAACAATTGCAATCAATTTTGTGCCACCATCCTAACCAAGCTCCACCAAAAGCTTTTACTTGTGTAGGTGTGAGAATCGACAAGGATCGGTACCAATAGTGCTATTTCATTGTCCGCATTTGAGTGAACTTGATTCATCTTCAACCGGTCAAAGGTACATTGGTATTCATTCTTCTCTTTCTACCACTCACAATTTGCATGAAATGATGGATATGCCAAGTTCTTCTACAAATCCACTCTTCATCGAGCAAAACGACGACATGTCATCATCGTCACCAAGAGCCACCTCTTTGGCGCAAGAACGAGCTCTCCATCAAGAGCAACAAGCATTGAGCTTAACGATCGACAACCTCTCCACCGACTTGCGACTCTCGAGAAAGCGTACACGCGATTACTTCGACAACAAACTCGACGCACACAAGAAAGAGAACGATGCAAGAATGGATGAGATACGCGCCTTGTTGGTGAACCGGCGTACTTCTACCTCTTCACACTCAAGACGGAGCCACTCAAGTCGCCACTCCGACGACTCCTTCTCCGACACAAGTACACCGTCATCGAACATTCTTCATCGAGCCGCGCGTCAAGACCGTCATGCATCTCGCAACCCGCTACACGACAAGAATCTCCAAGAGCAAGTTGATGAAGAAGTTCCTCGTCCTCAATCGAGCCAAATGGCGTTTGCTCAAGCACAAGAATGACAACGTCTTTGCCACCAACAAGAACAAGAACGAAGCGCCTACACCAAGAGCAACAAGGCGCCAAGCTCAACGTCTTCAACAACAACAACGCGAAGCACAAGCTCTTGAGGCGGAACGCGCCCTTCAAGCATCAAGTCGAGCTCTCGCCAACCGCAATCGCGAAAGGCGCAATCAAGAGGAAGCACTTCGAGAAGAAATACAAGAGAGGAACTACCATCAACGTGCGCAACGTCAAGCCCAACAAGCTCCTCCACAAGCCCCTCAAGCTCATCCTCACCCTCAAGGTCAACAAGAGCAAGTTGATCATGGACTTCCTCCTCGTCAAGAGCAACATGAGGATGATTATCCTCCACGTCAAGAACGTCATCATCAACATCGACCTCAACACAATGATGAACAACGTTATGGCAAGCTCAAGTTCACAATGCCCAAGTTCAATGGAACCAATGATCCCGAAGAATACCTATCATGGGCATTGAAGGTCGACAAAATTTTTCGTTTGCACAACTATGAGGAAGAGAAGAAGATCGCTATGGCATCACTTGAGTTCCAAGACTATGTGCTCATATGGTGGGAACAAGTCCTTGAGCGCCGACAAGCAAGAGGTGAACCTCCAATCACCACTTGGGCTCAAATGAAGGATGTCATGCGAGCACGCTTTGTGCCCACCTACTACAACCATGATCTCTTCAAGAAGCTACAACTCCTCAAGCAAGGAACAAAGAGTGTTGAAGAATACTACAAAGAAATGGAGATTGCAATGATTCGAGCCAATGTCAAGGAAGATGATGAGCAAACAATGGCACGATTCTTGAACGGACTCAACCATCCCATCAAGAAGATTGCCGACTTCCAACCCTACTCCAACCTCATTGAGCTCGTGCATCAAGCTACAAAGGCGGAACGACAAGTGCAAGATGACTTCAAGTATGCCAAGTACTCATCCAAGACATATGGCCTCTCCAACAACCAAGCTTCAACAACTACTCCAACGTCGACATCAACCAAGCCTTTTCCAAGCAACGACGACAAGTCAAGTTACAAGAAAACTTCTACAAGTTCAAGTCGTCCTCCTCCTACTACAAGCAACTCCAAGCCGCGTGCTTCATCATCTACTCCAACCGATGAGACCGTCAAGACAAGCTCCTTCAAGTGTTTTACTTGCGGCGGCCGAGGCCACAAGTCATATGAATGCACCAACAAGCGTACCATGATACTCAACGACGATGGCACCTACGACTCAATGAGTGAATATGAAATGGACGCTATTGAGCAAGTGGCCATGCACCGGCGCATCAACGAGGATGAAGATGATCAAGTCTTTTGTGATGAAGATACAAGCCCCGCTCTTGTTGTTTCCAAAGTCTTGACACTTCAACATCACCAAGAAGAAGACCAACGATGCCACATCTTCCACACAAAGGCCAGCATCAATGGGAGATCCGTTAAGGTCATCATCGATGGAGGTAGTTGCCACAACTTGGCAAGCGAAGAACTATGCTCCAAGCTCCAATTGGTCAAGAAGAAGCATCCGCAACCATACAAGGTTCAATGGCTAAGTGACTCCGGCACTATACGAGTTGAGCATACGGTCCAAGTATCCTTCAAAATCGGTGCATATGAAGACACTTTGGAGTGTGATGTGGTCCCAATGACCGTTTGCCACCTCCTCCTTGGTCGGCCATGGCAATTCGACCGTGGTGTCTACCACAATGGGCGTACATACCACTATAGCTTCAAGATGAAAGGCAAAGAATATGTTTTACGACCCATGTCTCCTAGTCAAGTGATTGCCGACAAACAAGCCACCAACCAAAGAGAGAAGAGTGAGAAAGTGAGCCACCAAAAAGTAAGTGAGAGCCACAAGCCAAATTTGAGCGCCTCTTCGCCTCGAGAGAAAAACCTCATACTATTCGCCACCAAACATGAGATGAGAGAAGTGTGTGAGAACCCATCGAGTGTGATGCACTTTGTCCTCGTGTGCAAGGATGGAGAATGATAGAGGCAGAGGTGTCCCGTCTTTCGATGAGATGGTGGATTTCGCTTTGGTGGAAGTCGACTTTGACGATCCGACTACGAGCGTGCGAGGACGTCGCGCCTTAGCAATCGCTAAACCAACTCCGAGAGGTTATTGACCACGCCGGAGCACGATCAACCTGACCACGAGGGTCTATTTCCTGCGAGCAAACGAAGAACAAGCAAGAAACTGAGATTGCAATCTGGATATTGCGAATATAAGATGAAAGCTGATAGAGGCAGAGGTGTCCCGTCTTTCGATGAGATGGTGGATTTCGCTTTGGTGGAAGTCGACTTTGACGATCCGACTACGAACGTGCGAGGACGTCGCGCCTTAGCAATCGCTAAACCAACTCCGAGAGGTTATTGACCACGCCGAGCACGATCAACGACCACGAGGGTCTATTTCCTGCGAGCAAAGCGAAGAACAAGCAAGAAACTGAGATTGCAATCTGGATATTGCGAATATAAGATGAAAAGCTTTATTGATCAAGGTGGGGTTACGTGGCGCTTTGTGCGGTCGTTGAACACAAGCGAAACGCGAAGTTGCAGCTATGGCGAACTTTTGATCTAAACAAAACCCAAGTCTAAACGGTGCCCTAAGGGCTGTATATATGGAGGAAGAGGGGTGAATTTCGTGGCCCTTGGTGGAGGGGTCCCAAACTAACCCTATCTCTTGTTTCCCACACATACGGACTCTAAAATAGCCTATACTAATGTATTTCGAAATTACATGGGCCTGGCCCAATAATAAGGTGACGCAGCACCTAGAATAGCCTATGGACGAATATTATGAAGTGGCATCTTGTATATTTCGTCCAAGGCTTCATGCACTCATTATGGTGGCTTCAAAGTCCTGAAATCATCACTTGTAACTCCATTCTTGTCCCCTTTGCATGCCATCATCTCCATGCTGGTTCTTGCTCCAATGTTCATCCTTCTCCAAGCTAGGCCCTACATTTGTAAGCAAAACAAATGTATCCAATTTAGGCAGCGTCATATTCTCATGAACATTAGAATCATTACCAAGAAACGAAAGTACCGGTAATTTAGTTGGCGTCTTGTGAGCTCTAGTAATTGGTCCAAGATGTATAGCGGCGGGGGCTGTGGGTGTAACAATGGTATTGATGTCCTCATCATCCTCCCCTTCTTGAAATGAAGTCGTCCTCGACGGAAGTTCATCTTCCTCACCAAAATATGGCTTCAAATCTGCAATGTTAAAAGTGGGACTAACCCCAAAATCTGCAGGCAGCTCAAGTTTATATGCATTATCATTTACTTTCTCCAACACCTTAAAGGGACCAGCAGCACGTGGCATTAGCTTTGATTTGCGCAAATCAGAAATCTATCCTTACGCAAATGCAACCAAACAAGATCTCCGGTGCAAACACAACATGTTTTCTACCCTTATCTCCAGCAAGTTTATATTTAGCATTCATACGCTCAATGTTTTCCTTTGTTAACTCATGCATTTTTAAAATCAACTCAGCACGTTGTTTAGCATCAAAATTAACCTTCTCTGAAGATGGAAGAGGCAACAAATCAATAGGTGCACGAGGTATGAAACCATACACAACTTCAAAAGGGCACATCTTAGTAGTAGAATGCAATGAACGATTATAAGCAAATTCAATATGTGGCAAGCATTCCTCCCACATTTTCTTATTATTCTTTAGAACAGCCCTAAGCATAGTAGACAATGTTCTATTGACTACTTCAGTTTGTCCATCAGTTTGGGGGTGACAAGTAGTACTAAAAAGCAGTTTAGTCCCCAACTTAGCCCATAAACATCTCCAAAAGTGGCTAAGAAATTTAGTATCACGATCTGAAACAATAGTATTTGGCACACCATGCAAACGAATAATTTCACGAAAGAACAAATCAGCAACATTGACAGCATCATCGCTTTTATGACATGGTATAAAGTGTGCCATTTTCGAGAATCTATCCACGACAACAAATATGCTATCCCTCCCCTTCTTTGTTCTAGGTAAACCTAAAACAAAGTCCATAGATATATCCTCCCAAGGAACACTAGGTACAGGCAAAGGCATATATAAACCATGAGGATTGAGTCGTGACTTAGCTTTTTGACATGTAGTGCAGCGAGCAATAAAACGCTCAACATCCCGTCTCATCTTTGGCCAAAAGAAATGTGTAGCAAGTACGTCCTCCGTCTTCTTCACGCCAAAGTGTCCCATTAGTCCTCCTCCATGCGCCTCCTGCAACAACAAAAAGACGAACGGAGCTAGCTGGAATGCATAGCTTGTTAGCACGGAACACAAATCCATCATTAACGACAAACTTGTTCCATGTTCTTCCTTCTTTACAATTCTGCAATACATCTTTAAAATCAGCATCATGCACATATTGATCTTTGATGGTCTCCAAACCAAATATTTTGAAGTCAAGTTGTGAAAGCATAGTATAGCGACGAGACAATGCATCAGCAATAACATTTTCTTTACCCTTCTTGTGTTTAATGACATAAGGGAAAGTCTCAATGAATTCAACCCATTTAGCATGTCTACGATTCAGTTTAGCTTGACTTTTAATATGTTTCAAAGATTCATGATCAAAATGTATAACAAATTCTTTGGGCCATAAATAATGTTGCCATGTTTCTAAAGTCCGAACAAGAGCATATAATTCTTTATCATAAGTAGAGTAATTCAGACTAGGCCCACTCAATTTTTCAGAAAAGTATGCAACAGGTTTGCCATCTTGTAATAACACACCTCCTAATCCAATTCCACTAGCATCACATTCAAGCTCAAAAGTCTTATTAAAATCAGGAAGTTGGAGTAAAGGAGCATGTGTCAACTTAGCTTTCAATACCGTGAAGGCCTCTTCCTGTGCGGTACCCCAAACAAAAGGCACATCCTTCTTTGTAAGCTCGTTGAGAGGTGCAGCAATGGTGCTGAAATCTCTCACAAAACGCCTATAGAAACCAGCGAGGCCAAGGAAACTCCTCACTTGTGTGACCGTTTTGGGCTGCGGCCAACTCTCAATAGCTTCAATCTTGGCTTTATCAACTTCAATTCCCTGTGGAGTAACAACATAGCCAAGAAAAGATACTCGGTCGGTGCAAAAGGTGCACTTCCCAAGGTTACCAAACAAACGTGCATCACGAGAGCATTAAAAACAGCACGTAAATGTTCCAAATGTTCTTCCAAAGATTTGCTATAAATCAGTATATCATCAAAATAGACTACCACAAATCGTCCAATGAAAACACGTAAAACTTCGTTCATTAATCTCATGAAAGTACTAGGTGCATTAGTTAATCCAAAAGGCATGACTAACCACTCATATAATCCAAACTTAGTTTTAAATGCTGTTTTCCATTCATCTCCCAATTTCATACGAATTTGATGGTATCCACTACGCAAATCAACTTTGGAGAATATTGTAGAGCCACTCAATTCATCAAGCATATCATCTAGCCTAGGAATAGGGTGACGATAACGAATAGTAATATTATTGATGCCTCTACAATCAACACACATACGTGACGTACCATCCTTTTTCGGCACTAGAATAATAGGAACAGCACAAGGACTAAGGGATTCGCGTATATAACCTTTGTCGAGCAGCTCCTGTACTTGACGCATAATCTCCTTCGTCTCCTCTGGATTGGTGCGGTATGGTGCACGGTTGGGTAATGATGCACCGGGAATTAAGTCAATTTGATGCTCAATCCCTCGAATAGGTGGTAATCCCGGTGGCACGTCTTGTGGAAAGACGTCAGCGAACTCCTGCAAAATGTTAGTGACAGCAGGGGGCAAAGAGGAAGGCACCTCCTCGAACGAAAATAATGCCTCTTTGCACACAAAAGCATAGCAAATAGATTTGCTAAAATCTAGCTCATCAATATCAGATTTGGTGGCAAGTAAACATGCACTTTTCAATTTAATTTCAGAAGCAACAGTAGATTGATAGAGGCGGGGTGTCCCGATCTTTCGATGAGATGATAACTATCGATTTGGTGGAGACGACTTTGACGATCCGACTACAAACGTGCACGACGTTGCGCCTTAGCAATCGCTAAACCAACTCCGAGAGGTTATTGACCACGCCGAAGCACAATCAACCTGACCACGAAGGTCTATTCCTGCAAGCAATCGAAGAACTAGCAAGAATATGATAAAAGCAATCTGAATATTGCGAGTATGTATGAAGTATTGATAAAGGTGGGGATCCGTAAGCGGTCTTGGTCTGGTCGTTGGACACGAACGAAGTACACGAAGTTGCAATGGCTAACTTTTAACTAAACAAATCCCAAGCAAAAAGTTACTAGATGGATCTACTTATATAGGAGAAGGGGTGACGGCCAAGGAGGTGGGAGAGCGTCCCAAGGCAGCCTAAAACTAACCCTAGGTCGTACAAGGCCAATGGGCCCAAGTGGAGGTGACGTAACACCTTTGGACTTGTAGTTTGACTCGGATTCTGGTGCAGCGTCAGATTGTTTCGTCCACAACTCAACGCTCCGAATGGCTTTTAAGGTGATTCCAACTGTGCTGGAAAGAGAATGAAATCTACTTTCCAACAAAAAAAGAATCACCCAATTCGGAGTCCGTATGAAAAAGTTGTTGATGTTTTGAGTCAGGTATGTCTGTGCAGTCCGAATCTGAATCCAGAACGTGAGAAACTTGGACTCTATCTTCTCTTGGCCCAAAAGTGACGTGAGAAGACTTTTTGAACAGCACCTAAACTTCTCCTTTTCCCTTATCTTCATATGTGGATTGTACAAATGTCCCATACACCTGCAATTAGACAAAACACAAAAGTATGTGAAGTATTTTTGTTCGGATAACATAAATATATTATTGAATAGTTTGCACTAGAAATCACCGACAAATATGCATGTATGCAATATTTTGGTCTTATCCAAGGTAGTCATGTCCTCATCATCCTCCCCTTCTTGAAAACAAAGCCGTCCTCGGCGTTGCTTAATCTGAAATGTGGCTAACAAAAGAGACAAGGTGTACATGTTGTATATGTATACGTCATCCATTTTTACTTCCCTTGATTTTTGCATATATGACACATGAATAGATGAGTAACTTGCATAGTTCATAAAATTTAAAGCCAACAAATTAGCACAAGAACTAGAAGGCATGAAAATATTGCAACTCAGTTTGCACATATAAGTGAAGCTCTTATTTATTTCAAAAGTTTGACAATGTTCATCATTAAACCATCCCAACATTGGTGAATAAACCTTATTTGAATCAAATTTACATGCTACAACATGCTTAGATAAGCAAACATGCAATGAGTCATTCGACACAGAATCATCACCAAGATTAGAGGTCATATCAAAATGATTAAACATTGATTCTTTTGCATCAACAGTTAATTCAATGGGTGCACTCAAAATTGTTGGTATTTCAGTTGTTTGATCACATGACGCATTCATGACAGTTTCAAGATTCTCTAAAATAGGTGATGTGCTCAAATCACCAGGTAACTCAACACATGATGCATTCAAGTTAACTACGGATGCATCATTCTCATGTAAAGTTATATCATCAATACCTTTACTGTTACCTTGTCGCAAAGACGTAGCTGATGTAGGTACAGACGTAGACAATGCACCATGCTCTTGAGATGATGCTGCGCTCACAATTCGAGGTGGGGCTGCTCTAGTAGGTGCAACGGTGGAGGAACCAACCGGCGGTGGTGGGCATGAACTGGAATTGTAGTTGTTGTAGTCACTCAATGCATCCTCCTGTAACTGTCTCTCAAAGGTACAAGCACGAACATACATACCAGTAATGCAACGAGGAATATACTGAAATCTTGCCTGAATATCATGGTTCAAACCACCAAAAAATCTATTCATTGTATCATCCTCAGATTCTTCTATGTCACAATGATGTATATAAGATTTGAACTCTTGGTAGTAAGCATGAACAGTGTTATTGCCTTGTTTAAATTGTTCAAATTTGTGAAGCAATTCACGACGATAGTAAGGAGGGAAAAATTGTTTTCTCATTACATCTTTCAAATCTTTCCAAGTTGTGGGTTGGTTATCAATGTTTTTCTTACAATGCACACTCCACCAAACAGAAGCAAAACCAGTAAATGCTCTAGTGGCAGCTCGTACTCGCTCAAGTTCAGAAAAGCCATGGTGACTAAAAACTTGTTCTACTTCAAGCTCCCAAGCTAGATAAATAGCAGGATTAAATCTACCCTCAAATGACGGTAAAGAGCTAACCTGGCCATGTGCTTGTGTGTGTTGTTCCAACTCTCGTGATGGTGAAGATGTGTTCGTCGTCCAAGAACTTCTATCTCCGAAACCTGTCATAATTAGTAGAAACAAGAAACAAAATTCCAGAATAATGTTCCTATGAACTACTAGGATGTGGTTGTAAAGTGCTCACAGTAAAGCAAATATCAATATCTTACAAGTTCTTACCATGCGGCAGGTGGTGACAGGCAACCAGCGGTGTCAAATAACTCTAAAGATTGTGTAAAGCGATTGCCATGGGAACATACGTATACACGGTGTAGAAATATGTGGAGCTGGGTTGGCTATATATGGTAGCAAAAAATTTAGCAATAATCAATTCAAAGATGCAATGTTGAATAAACGCTCAACGACGGTACTGTGCTGGTCCTAGGCTAGACCGGACTAGAGACGCGAGCCTAGAACACTAATGAGGTCACGGCGTAGCACAACTAGCATCAATGAAGGATACTAAGTAGCTCTTGACAGCAAGATATAAGTGAAGATCACAACGGCAGTGAAGATAATGATGAAAAACAACTGCCAAGCAGGACATACAACAACTCTTTCTCCAACTTTCCTCTTGAAAAGTTTGAGCCAATTTTCTGATAAATTCTTTCAAAGAATGCTACTAACTCAAGCTTTCCAATGCAAAAAGAATCACTCAATTCCGAGTTGATATGAGGAGTCAAAGAATTCTAAAACCGGCCTGAAAAATTGGAACAAGCTGTGTTCACGAACTTCAGAGGGCAAAAACACCTATTTAGAAGCCGATTTTGAGGTGTCAAATATTGAACTAGCTTCTGCAACTATTTAGATGCGGCTCGTCTCTAGCTTCAATTTGAGTACTCACGGAGCCAAAACGGACTTCGTATGAGGAAGATACACCTGTTTTACTGAACAGTGCGCAAAACAGATTCCAATCCAAATTCAGGTACGAGATTGATTCTAGATAGATCCAATTTTTTTTTCCTCTCTCTTTTTTTTCTCACGCTTTTTTTTTATTTTTTCTCTCTCTTTTGTTTTTTTTCCTTTTTTTTCTCTCTTTTTTTTCTCTCTTTTTTTTCTCCCTCTGATACCACTTGATAGAGGCGGGGTGTCCCGATCTTTCGATGAGATGATAACTATCGATTTGGTGGAGACGACTTTGACGATCCGACTACAAGCGTGCACGACGTTGCGCCTTAGCAATCGCTAAACCAACTCCGAGAGGTTATTGACCACGAAGCACAATCAACCTGACCACGAAGGTCTATTCCTGCAAGCAATCGAAGAACTAGCAAGAATATGATAAAAGCAATCTGAATATTGCAGTATGTATGAAGTATTGATAAAGGTGGGGATCCGTAGCGGTCTTGGTCTGGTCGTTGGACACGAACGAAGTACACGAAGTTGCAATGGCTAACTTTTAACTAAACAAATCCCAAGCAAAAGTTACTAGATGGATCTACTTATATAGGAGAAGGGTGACGGCCAAGGAGGTGGGAGGCGTCCCAAGGCAGCCTAAAACTAACCCTAGGTCGTACAAGGCCAATGGGCCCAAGTGGAGGTGACGTAACACCTTTGGACTTGTAGTTTGACTCGGATTCTGGTGCAGCGTCAGATTGTTTCGTCCACAACTCAACGCTCCGAATGGCTTTTAAGGTGATTCCAACTGTGCTGGAAATAGAATGAAATCTACTTTCCAACAAAAAAAGAATCACCCAATTCGGAGTCCGTAGGAAAAAGTTGTTGATGTTTTGAGTCAGGTATGTCTGTGCAGTCCGAATCTGAATCCAGAACGTGAGAAACTTGGACTCTATCTTCTCTTGGCCCAAAAGTGACGTGAGAAGACTTTTGAACAGCACCTAAACTTCTCCTTTTCCCTTATCTTCATATGTGGATTGTACAAATGTCCCATACACCTGCAATTAGACAAAACACAAAAGTATGTGAAGTATTTTTGTTCTGGATAACATAAATATATTATTGAATAGTTTGCACTAGAAATCACCTGACAAATATGCATGTATGCAATATTTTTGGTCTTATCCAAGGTAGTCATGTCCTCATCATAGATGGTTTATTATTAGGCTTCATGTGTTGCTCAAATTCTTTTGCCACAATCTGATTTTCACTCTTATTTTTCTCCTGTTTTGCTTTATTAGCTCTATTAATATCATCTTTCAAAATGGACTCAGGAGTCATAGGAAGCAAAGTAATATTTTTATCCTTATGAACAAGAGTATACTGATTGTTTCTACCATGGTGTACAGAATTTTTATCAAATTGCCATGGTCTACCAAGTAACAAGGAACATGCTTGCATAGGTACCACATCACAATCAACATAATCAGCATATGTAGAGATACTAAAATGCACACGAACAGTACGTGTTACCTTAACCTTCCCGCTGTTGTTGAACCATTGGATGTAGTAAGGATGTGGATGTGGTCTTGTGGTGAGAGATAGCTTCTCCACCATCTCCATGCTAGCCAAGTTGTTGCAGCTCCTCCATCTATGATGACGCTGAATAGAACGTTCCTTCACAACTCCTTTGTGTGGAACAAATTATGCCTCTGATTTTGCTCAGCTTGTGTAACCTGCACACTCAAAACACGTTGAGCAACTAAACATTCATACCTGTCAAGATCTTCAGCAGCCATGTATTGTGTCTCATGATCAGAATCATCTCCACCGTGTTCCTCATGTGTAATAAGAGCCAAAGTCTCCTCATCATAATCACTAGCGGACTCATACCCACCATCCTCGTAGCAATCATCACACGCTGAGATTTGCATTCTCTCTAAAATGTCCTCTTCCCTTACAACGACGACAAATAATATCACTTGTGTGCCCTGTTGACGCCATGGAAGAAGAAGAGCTCTGTGCAGGCCGGCAGGTGTGCTCTTGGCAGATAGTGGTGGTTGTGCCTGCTTTCTTGTATCACGGTTGGAGGTGGCACCTGAAGGAGGTGATGGTGCGGTGGAAGTAGATGATGCACGTGGTGTCCATGATGAAGGTCGACCTGCAGAAAAGTTAGTGCGGCGCCAATGCACATCGATCCTGCACTTCACGTTCAGCTTTACAAGCAAGATGGAATAAACAGTGATATTATTATAATCCTTATAGTCTAGAATGGTCTGAATCTCTCTATTTAATCCACCCGTAAAACGTGCAAGCATAGCTTCATTCTCCTCAACAATACCACATCGAATCAAGCCAGTTTGTAATTCCGATAATATTCTTCTACAGAATTTTTTCCTTGTCTTAAGCGCTGCAATTTTTGAAGTAATTCACGTTGATAATATGGTGGAACCCAACGAGTACGCATAGCAGTTTTCAAAGCAGCCCAAGTAGCTGGAACAGGATATAATCTACAATGTTCAGACCACCAAACACATGCAAAGCTAGTGAAAGCACAAACAGCAGCAGGAACACGTCTCTCCTCAGGATATTGTAAACATGTAAATCGTTGTTCAGTTTCTAACTCCCAAGTAAGATATATATCAGGAACATATCTACCCTCAAATGGTGGAATATTCAATTTCAGTTTAGGAGATGGTCATGATCTCGTACCTGAGGGGGAGCCCTAGCATTGCCATTATTTGCATGTGGACGACCTGGTGGTTGTGGTGCTGGTGGTTGCACGTAGTTCTGATGTTGATCAACCTCATCCTCATAATCTCCCATATAATCATCCTCGTCGGTACCAGCAGCAGCGATGAGCAGGAGCCAAAGAAGCACCAACAGCGAAGAGCAGCGGCACCAGAATTTTGTCTGTCTCAATAGGAACACGCTGAGCTCGCCCATACTGATTCGGAAGGGGCGAGTTGTTGTCGTTGCAGAGGTGCGATAGGTGCAGCCGGCGGTGGTTGTGGAAAAGCAGCGAGCAATTCATCAAACTTGCTATCAAGCTTTGTTTCAAACGTCTTCTCAATGCCATCTATCTTCTCCATGGCCTCGTCAAATCTGTTTACCACATCTTGCACTGTCCACTCATCATTTGCTGAAATTTATCATGTAGCTGTTTGTTCGTCATGTTCTCCCAATCAGTCTCGTCGGATTGTGATCCTGCCATGGTTAGCAACAATAGAAACACACAAGAATATGATCCTACAGACTACTAACAAGAGGTGGTGGTGGGTGTCACAAATCCGTCAAGCAAATCTCAAATTCTTACCAGTTCTTACCAAAGAAGAAGCGGTGATCGGCAACCGTTGTAATCAAAACTCTCAAAAGCTTGGATAGAGCGATTGCGGGGAGAGTCAAACGCACGACGTAGATGTATGTGGAGCTGGGAAGGCTTATAATATGGTAGCAAAAAGGTCAGCAATAATCAAATCGAGATGCAAAGTTGAATAAACGCTCAACGACGGTCTTCAGGTTGGTCCTAGGCTAGACCGTGCTAGAGACGCGAGCCTAGAACACTAACAAAATCACGGCGCTGCACGTAATCAAAGGAAAAGCACACTCTGAATTTTTTTTCGCGCTTTTTTTTTTTTTTTTGCGCTTTTTTTTTTTTTTGCTGCTTTTTTTTTTTTGAAAAATCACTATAATGGCGAGTGTCTCAAAACTCTTCCCAGTCAAACTGACAGGATGGGCACGAAATTTTTTCGATTTTTTTTTTTTTGATTGCCGGACCCAAAAATCGAAACGGGTCAAAAAACTTTCTATAACGGCGATCGCTCAATACGCTTAGAAACACCTAAAAATAGGATAGCCAGAAAATTTTTATCCCGTGCGTTTTGGAAAATTTTGGGCCTAAACGGAGGGTGGTTTCCGGACTCTTTTTTGGAAACCAACCTCTTCTACGGACGACAAAAGATTGCTGGAATCCGAAACCTACTCAGACAAGGAAACACGAATCGGAAATTAGATGGATCCCGAAAACAAATCTAATATGCAAGGAACTCGGATTGGTGGTGGATATATGGTGGTGGTATATGTCGTGGTGGTGGTATATGGATACGGATTCAAGCGGTGGCGGATAAGCGGTGGTGGTAGATGGCAGGGCGATGATGATGGTGCGGCGGCGTGACAACTTATGACCGAACTCAAACTCTAAAAGACTAGACTCTAAGACCAGCAACTAGACACGACGATGCAACCGCAAATTCAACAACGCAAATACGAAAAAGATTATGCAAAGGCTCGATTGGTTCGGATATGATGACCTAACCCTAATTTTTTTTGGCTTTTTCGTGGACTGTAGGTATGAAGAACAGACTCGATCTAAACTACGAAAATCTGTAAAATCTCACCGAGCAACACGGAAATCTGATACCACTTGATAGAGGCAGAGGTGTCCCGTCTTTCGATGAGATGGTGGATTTCGCTTTGGTGGAAGTCGACTTTGACGATCCGACCACGAAGTGCGAGGACGCCGCGCTTTAGCAATCGCTAAACCAACTCCGAGAGGTTATTGACCACGCCGAGCACGATCAACGACCACGAGGGTCTATTTCCTGCGAGCAAACGAAGAACAAGCAAGAAACTGAGATTGCAATCTGGATATTGCGAATATAAGATGAAAGCTTTATTGATCAAGGTGGGGTTCTGTGACGCCTTTGTCTAGTCGTTGAACACAAACGAAGTACGCGAAGTTGCAGCTATGGCGAACTTTTGATCTAAACAAAACCCAAGTCTAAACGGTGCCCTAAGGGCTGTATATATGGAGGAAGAGGGGTGAATTTCGTGGCCCTTGGTGGAGGGGTCCAAACTAACCCTATCTCTTGTTTCCCACACATACGGACTCTAAAATAGCCTATACTAATGTATTTCGAAATTACATGGGCCTGGCCCAATAATAAGGTGACGAGCACCTAGAATAGCCTATGGACGAATATTATGAAGTGGCATCTTGTATATTTCGTCCAAGGCTTCATGCACTCCTTATGGTGGCTTCAAAGTCCTGAAATCATCACTTGTAACTCCGTTCTTGATCTCCTTGCGCATGCCATCAACTCCATGTGTGTTCTTGCTCCAATGTTCATCCTTCTCCAAGCTAGGCCCTTCATTTGTAAGCAAAACAAATGTATCCAATTTAGGCAGCATCATATTCTCATGAACATTAGAATCATTACCAAGAAACGAAAGTACCGGTAATTTAGTTGGCGTCTTGTGAGCTCTAGTAATTGGTCCAGTATGTATAGCAGCAGGGGCTGTGGGTGTAACAATGGTATTGATGTCCTCATCAGAGAACCACAAACTAACACCACTCATGAGCTACCTTTGGTGTTCCAATCTCTTTTGCAGGAATTTCAAGATGTTTTCCCCGATGAGCTACCTCCGGGTCTACCTCCTCTTCGAGGCATTGAGCATCGAATCGACCTCATCCCCGGAGCGCCACTTCCAAACAAAGCTCCCTACCGTGTCAATCCCGAAGAAACCAAGGAGATTCAACGGCAAGTACAACAACTACTCGACAACAGTCATGTACGTGAAAGCTTGAGCCCTTGCGCCGTGCCCGTTATACTTGTGCCTAAACCCGATGGAAGTTTCCGCTTGTGCTCCGATTGTAACCTATAAATGCTATCACCGTGCGCTATAGGCATCCCATTCCTCGCTTAGATGATATGCTTGATGAACTTAGTGGAGCCAACTTTTTCTCAAAAATTGATCTTAAAAGTGGCTATTATCAAATACGCATTCATGAGGGTGATGAATGGAAAACAGCTTTCAAAACAAAATTTGGCTTATATGAATGGTTGGTTATGCCTATGGGTCTATCGGAAGCTCCCGGAACTTTTGTGCGTCTCATGCGTCATGTACTTCGTCCATACATTAGAATCTTTGTTGTGGTTTACTTCGATGATATTCTTGTGTTTAGCAAAACAATGAAAGAGCATGTTGATCATGTTAAGCTTGTTTTGCAAACACTTCGAAAAGAAAGTCTTTATGCCAACTTGAAGAAATGCACTTTTGGAGTCGACAAAGTGGTTTTCTTGGGTTTCGTTGTCTCTGCCAAGGGTGTCCATGTTGATGAAACTAAGATCAAAGCAATTAAAACTTGGCCCCAACCCACCAATTTGCAACAAGTGCGAAGTTTCCTTGGTCTTGCAGGTGTTTTATCGCCGCTTTGTGAAAAACTTTAGCACTATTGCAGCTCCTTTGCATGCTTTGAGTAAGAAGAATACTCCTTTTGTTTGGGGACCTTTGCAATCAAACGCTTTTGATGAGCTCAAGTCTTTGCTTACTCATGCTCCGATTCTTGCTTTGCCCAATTTTGACAAAACTTTTGAGGTCCATTGTGATGCAAGTGGTACCGAATTGGCGGAGTTTTAATGCAAGAAAACGAGTCATTGCTTATTTTAGTGAAAAACTCTCCGGTGCTCAACTTAACTATCCGTGTATGACAAGGAATTGTATGCCTTAGTGCGTGTGCTACATGTTTGGGAACATTATCCTAGACCTCATGAGTTTGTCATCCATACCGATCATTTAAACGCTTAAGTACTTAAAAGGTCAAACTAAATTGAACAAGCGTCATGCCAAATGGAGTGAATTTATTGAATCTTTTCCATATGTGATCAAGTACATTAAGGGCAAGGAAAATGTAGTTGCCGATGCTCTTTCACGATATGCACGCTTGTCACCCAACTTGAGTTGAATGTTATTGGCTTTGTGCACATCAAAGAATTGTATGCTAGTGATCCATCTTTTGCACCTCATTATGCTAAATGTTTGACGCATACATCTTGGGAACAATATTACCTCAAGGATGGTTATCTTATGAGAGCTAACAAACTTTGCATACCCGAGTCTTCTCTTCGTTTGCTACTTTTGCAAGAGGCTCATGGAGGCGGACTCATGGGACACTTTGGACGCGACAAGACTTTCGCCACGCTCTCCAAGAACTACTTTTGGCCAAAGATGTTTCGAGACGTCTCACGCTTCACCACGAGATGCTCAACATGCCGCAAAGCTAAGTCAAAAGCTCAATCTCATGGTCTTTACATGCCTCTTCCTATTCCTTATCAACCTTGGGAAGACATTAGCATGGACTTTGTACTTGGTTTGCCTAGAACTCAAAACGGAAAGGACTCCGTATTTGTTGTTGTGGACAGATTTTCTAAAATGGCACATTTCATTCCTTGCAACAAGGTAGACGATGCTTCACATATTGCAAATCTCTTTTGTAGGGAAATCTTGCGCCTCCATGGAGTACCAAAGTCAATCGTCTCCGATCGCGACGTCAAGTTCTTGAGTTACTTTTGAAAACTCTTTGCGCCGAGCTCGAATCAAGCTCTTGTTCTCCTCCGCATACCATCCTCAAACCGGCCAAACGGAGGTGACAAACCGGACGCTCTCCACTCTACTTGGCGTGTTGATCAAGAAGAACATCAAGGAGTGGAGGCGTGTCTACCCATCGCCGAAATACGCCTACAACCGCGCAAGACATTCGACGACCGGCAAGTCCCCTTCGAGGTCGCTCACGGCTTCAACCCGTTGTCCCCATTGGACATCCTACCTCTACCTCTACAAGAGCGCACCAACCTCGACGCAAGTGCCCGTGCAAGCTACATCAAAAGATGCATGAAGATACAAGAAACACCATCGGCGCCAAGTACAACGACTAGCGACCAAGCTCAACATCAACAAGCAACCCATGATCTTCAACATAGGCGATCTCGTGGCTACACCTTCGCAAGGAACGCTTCCCCAACGAACGCAAGTCCAAACTTCTACCCCGAGCCGATGGACCCTTCAAGGTGTTAGCACGCTACAACAACAACGCCTACAAGCTCGACCTACCAAGCGACAAGTACAACGTGAGCGACACCTTCAACGTCAAAGACCTCTCGCCTTTCCATGGTGATGAAGATCTAGATCCGAGGTCGGATCCTTTCGACCATGAAGAGGCTAGGAAGCAAGGAGAACCGGAAGCGGAAGACATGCATGAAGACGGAGAGGAGAAAGCAACAAGGACCAGGGTGGCCGGACGATCCGGACGGAGGCCCGTACGATCCGGACAGAGCCCGGATGATCCGGACCCCGGTCCGGACGATCCGCTTCTGGCGGATCAAGGCAACAGAAGCTCCCTCCCGAAGCCGGATCATCCGGACCCCGCCCGGACGTCCGGACCATCAGCCGGACATCCGGCCCGTCGCCGCCACCCGCCGAGCCTCCGGCTCATCCGGGTCCCCGCCCGGACCGTCCGGACCAGCCCGGATCATCCGGACCCTCGTCCGGATCATCCGGCCAGCGCCTGCGTGCGCGTGTTGGGCTGAGCCCATGTACCCCTTCGCCCCAGACTCTATATATAGGACCCCCTCTCCTCACTTTGAGACTTAGCATTGGATTAGCTCATATTTGTGTGTGAGAGCCTTTGCTCATCCACCGGTACTTCTCCACGGAGATCAGGACCTCCGTCTAGGAGAAGATCCATCGGATTCAAGACCCCTATACGGGAAGATCCCCTCGTGGATTCAAGACCTCCTCCGGGAGAAGAACGGCTACCTTTGTATCTTTCCTTTGTTGATTTTGGACCATGTATCACTCGTGCTTCGATGATCTAGACCTTGTGTGATTGATCCTTATTGGTTGAGTGTTCCTCCCTCGTTTTCCCCGTGTTTCCTCTCGTTCTTCCGCGCGTTCTTCGTGTTCCCTCCGTAGGATCCCCTCCAAACGTGAAAGATCGACGAATTAGGGTTCACATGAGACATGGTTACTACCTCAAGCGGAAACGCTATGCATACTCAGGTACCAAGGAGTCAACCATGAAGGAGAAAGGAGGCGAGGAGAACTGGAAGCGGAAGACATGCGAGAAGACGGAGAGGAAAAAGCACTAAGGATGATGCAGAGCATCCTTCCATCATCCCCATGGACTCTACATCAACACCTACAACACCACAAGGACCGATGACTCAAGCACGTGCAAGAGCTCTTGAAACCGAGGTGACATCACTCCTCTCACAACTCTCCTTCGATTCACATGAGACGTGGTTACTACCTCAGACAGAAACCCTATGCATACTCAGGTACCAAGGAGTCGACCATGAAGAGGCTAGGAAGCAAGGAGAACCGGAAGCGGAAGACATGCATGAAGACGGAGAGGAGAAAGCAACAAGGACCAGAGAGGCCGGACGATCCGGACAGAGGCCCGGACGATCCGGACCCAGGTCCGGACGATCCGGCTAACTCCACCGAAGGCAACAGAAGCTCCCTCCCGAAGCCGGATCATCCGGACCCAGGCCCGGATCATCCGGAACCCGCCCGGACGTCCGGACCGCCAGCCAGACATCCGGCCCGTCGCCGCCACCAGCCGAGCCTCCAGCTCATCCGGGTCCCCACCCGGATCATCCGGGCCAGCCCGGATCATCCGGACCCTTGTCCGGATCATCTGGCCAGCGCCTGCGGCGTGGCGTGTTGGGCTGAGCCCATGTACCCTGCCCCAAACTCTATATATAGGACCCCATCTCCTCACTTTGAGACTTAGCATTGGATTAGCTCATATTTGTGTGAGAGCCTTTGCTCATCCACTCGGTTACTTCTCCTCGGAGATCAGGACCTCCGACTAGGAGAAGATCCCTCAGCGGATACAAGACCCCTTTACGGGAAGATCCCCTCGTGGATTCAAGGCCTCCTCCGGGAGATGAACAGTGCCTTTGTATCCTTACCCTAGTTGACTACGTATCTTGTGGATCTCATGTGTGTATGTTGATCTAGCACTTGTGTGATCGATTCCTTGTTGGTTGAGTGATTCTCTCTTGTTCTCCCCGTGTTTCCCCTCGTGCTTCCGCGTGTTCTTCATGTTTCCTCCGTTGGATCCCCTCCAAACGTGAAAGATCGACGAATTAGGGTTCCACCCTACATCATATGGTATCATGAGCCACGTTGATCACGTTTTTGGAGCCCCTACCTCGTGATTTCTAGCTTGATTTTGTTGTTTTCGTCCTAAAATCCGAAAAACCCCACAAAAATACCCCCAAATTTTTTTGTGATTTGTTAGTTTTGATGATGTTTTGTTGATTTTGATCCGTGGATTCGGTGTGTAACTCGTGGATCTTGTGTTTCCCCACCTTCTCCCCCTCGAAATCTACCCAAAATCCCCGAAATCGTCAAATTCCACCCCATTTTCGTGTTCTTCCCGACCTGTTTCCGTGCGTGGTTGACCTGCCCGGATCATCCGGACCAAGTCCCGGATCATCCGGACGTGCCCGGATCATCCGGCTCCTGGCCCGGATCATCCGGCTTCCTCTGCCGAAACTGCAGTTCTGCAGTACACCTCCCACCACCACCACCATCCACACCTACATACACCCTCCCCACCCCATCTACCACCACTTCCTCTCGCCAAACCCCACGACACAACCTCCGTACTACCATTCGAATTTGAGTTCGACAATTTGAGTGAGATTTTCGTGTCCTTTTGTGTTTGGCTATCTAGATGGTGCGACATCAACAACAAACGCTCATTTTGGTTGACTACTCATCTTCGCTTCTGAGACGGTAACATCGACGACATCTTTGTCATACCTTGCAATTGCATTGATAACCATCATAGACCATCTTTTGCGTTGCTTACCCATCGAGACTAGCCATTGAGTATTGCCGGCAACATGACTTGTGCACATTAGTTGCATACACCATATCATATATACCATCGAGGTGCATATCTCGAAATCAACTTGTGTGTCACAAAGTTGTCATCGCATACACAATTGCTATCTTAGTTCATCAAGTTTGCATAAGAAAAGAGCTCAAAAGAGAAAGAGCCACTCAAGCTTTTAAGCAAAGAGGAAAGATAAGCAAAGAGCTTATAAGCAACAAGCATAGCATCATACAACATTAAGATTGTCATATAAGATCATCTTGGGTCATTGCACCGATACACCATACATATAGAATACTTGGGATAGAGATCGTTGCATTTTTGGCCTAGTAGGTCGTGCACAAGCTCCGTATCCGCCTATTGTGCAATCGTGCTAGCGTCTCTCTAGTATTGTGCAACAAGAGCATTTTCGTGGATTCCACATTTTGGCTCACTTTTGGTTTTCACAATCCCATTTATCTATTTGCGTGTGTGTTTCCGTGTACCAATACTTGCTTGGTCTACTTGTTGCATATGCGAATTTGCGAATCTTCTTCAACAATTTTGAGTCAAGCTAACAATTGCAATCAATTTTGTGCCACCATCCTAACCAAGCTCCACCAAAGGCTTTTACTTGTGTAGGTGTGAGAATCGACAAAGATCGGTACCAATAGTGCTATTTCATTGTCCGCATTTGAGAGAACTTGATTCATCTTCAACTTCGGTCAAAGGTACATTGGTATTCGTTCTTCTCCTTCCACAACTCACAATTTTGTTTGAAATGATGGATAGGCCAAGTTCTTCTACAAATCCACTCTTAATCGAGCAAGACGACGACATGTCATCATACGTCACCAAGAGCCACCTCTTTGGCGCACAACGAGCTCTCCATCAAGAGCAACAAGCAATGAGCGAACGCATCGACAACCTCTCCACCGACTTGCGACTCTCCGAACAACGTACAAGAGACTACTTCAACAACAAACTTGACGCGCACAAGAAAGAGAACGATGCAAGAATGGACGAGATCCGCGCCTTGTTGGTGAACCGGCGTACCTCTACTTCCTCACACTCAAGACGGAGCCACTCAAGTCGCCACTCCGACGACTCATTCTCCGACACAAGTACACCGTCATCGAACATTCTTCGACGAGCCGTGCGTCAAGACCGTCATGCATCTCGCAACCCGCTACATGACAAGAATCCCCAAGAGCAAGTTGATGAACAAGTTCCTCGTCCTCAATCAAACCAAGTGGCGTTTGCTCAAGCTCAAGAACGACAACGTCTTCGTCACCAACAAGAACAAGAACGAGCGCGCCTACACCAAGAGCAACAAGACACCGAGGCTCAACGTCTTCAACAACAACAACGAGAAGCACAAGCTCTTGAGGCGGAATGTGCCCTTCAAGCATCAAGTCGAGCTCTCGCCAACCGCAATCGCGAAAGGCGAAATCAAGAGGAAGCCCTTCGAGAAGAAATACAAGAAAGGAACTACCATTCGCGTGCGCAACGTCAAGCCCAACAAGCTCCTCCACAAGCTCCTCAAGCTCAACCAACCTCAAGGTCAACAAGAGCAAGTTGATCATGGACTTCCTCCTCACCAAGAGTAACATGAGAATGATTACCCTCCACGTCAAGAACGTCATCCTCAACATCGACCTCAACACAATGAAGAACAACGCTATGGCAAGCTTAAGTTCACAATGCCCAAGTTCAATGGAACCAATGATCCCGAAGAGTACCTTTCATGGGCATTGAAGGTCGACAAAATCTTTCGTTTGCACAACTATGAGGAAGAGAAGAAGATCGCTATGGCATCACTTGAGTTCCAAGACTATGTGCTCATATGGTTGGAACAAGTCCTTGAGCGCCGACAAGCAAGAGGTGAACCTCCAATCACCACTTGGGCTCAAATGAAGGATGTCATGCGAGCACGCTTTGTGCCCACCTACTACAACCGTGATCTCATTAAGAAGCTACAACTCCTAAAGCAAGGAACAAAGAGTGTCGAAGAATACTACAAAGAAATGGAGATTGCCATGATTCGAGCCAATGTGACGGAGGATGATGAACAAACAATGGCACGATTCTTGAATGGACTCAACCATCCCATCAAGAAGATCGCCGACTTCCAACCCTACTCCAACCTCATTGAGCTCGTACATCAAGCTACAAAGGCGGAACGTCAAGTACAAGATGACTTCAAATACGCCAAGTACTCATCCAAGACATACGGCTTCTCCAACAACCAAGCTTCAACAACTACTCCAACTTCGACATCAACCAAGCCTTCCTCAAGCAATGACGACAAGTCAAGTTACAAGAAAGCTTCTACAAGTTCAAGTCGTCCTCCTCCTACTACAAGCAACTCCAAGCCGCGTGCTTCATCATCTACTCCAACCGATGAGACCGTCAAGACAAGCTCCTTCAAGTGTTTTACTTGCGGCGGCCGAGGCCACAAGTCATATGAATGCACCAACAAGCGCACCATGATACTCAACGATGATGGCACCTACGACTCAATGAGTGAAGATGAAATGGACGCTATTGAGCAAGTGGCCATGCACCGGCGCATCAACGAGGATGAAGATGGTCAAGTCTTTTGTGATGAAGATACAAGTCCCGCTCTTGTTGTCTCCAAAGTCTTGACACATCAACATCAACAAGAAGAAGACCAACGATGCCACATCTTCCACACAAAGGCCGGCATCAATGGGAGATCCGTCAAGGTCATCATCGATGGAGGTAGTTGCAACAACTTGGCAAGCGAAGAACTATGCTCCAAGCTCCAATTGGTCAAGAAGAAGCATCCGCAACCCAACAAGGTTCAATGGCTAAGTGACTCCGGCACTATACGAGTTGAACATACGGTCCAAGTATCATGCAAAATAGGTGCATATGAGGACACTTTGGAGTGTGATGTGGTCCCAATGACCGTTTGCCACCTCCTCCTTGGTCGGCCATGGCAATTCGACCGTGGTGTCAACCACAATGGGCGTACAAACCACTATAGCTTCAAGATGAAAGGCAAAGAATATGTCCTACGACCCATGTGATAGAGGCGGAGCTGTCCCGTCTTTCGATGAGATGGTGGATTTCGCTTTGGTGGAAGTTGACTTTGACGATCCGACTACGAGCGTGCGAGGACGTCGCGCCTTAGCAATCGCTAAACCAACTCCGAGAGGTTATTGACCACGCTGGAGCACGATCAACCTGACCACTAGGGTCTGTTTCCTGCGAGCAAACGAAGAACAAGCAAGAAACTGAGATTGCAATCTGGATATTGCAAATATAAGATGAAAGCTTTATTGATCAAGGTGGGGTTCGAGGCGCCTTTGTGCGGTCGTTGAACACAAGCGGCTGCGAAGTTGCAGCTATGGCGAACTTTTAATCTAAACAAAACCCAAAGTCTAAACGACGCCTAAGGGCTGTATATATGGGGGAAAAGGAGGAATTTGTGGCCCTTGAGGGTGGGGTCCAAACCAACCCTAACTCTTGTTTCCCCACACATACGGACTCTAAAAATAGCCTATACTTAAGTATTTCGAAATTACATGGGCCTGGCCCAATAATAAGGTGACGCAGCACCTAGAATAGCCTATGGACGAATATTATGAAGTGGCATCTTGTATATTTCGTCCAAGGCTTCATGCACTCCTTATGGTGGCTTCAAAGTCCTGAAATCATCACTTGTAACTCCATTCTTGATCCTTAGCATGCCATCAACTCCATGCGTGTTCTTGCTCCAATGTTCATCCTTCTCCAAGCTAGGCCCTTCATTTGTAAGCAAAACAAATGTATCCAATTTAGGCAGCATCATATTCTCATGAACATTAGAATCATTACCAAGAAACGAAAGTACGGTAATTTAATTGGCGTCTTGTGAGCTCTAGTAATTGGTCCCGTATATGTAACAAGAGGGGCTGTGGGTGTAACAATGGTATTGATGTCCTCATCATCCTCCCCTTCTTGAAATGAAGTCGTCCTCGATGGAAGCTCATCTTCCTCACCCAAATAAGGCTTCAAATCTGCAATGTTAAAAGTGGGACTAACCCCAAAATCTGCAGGTAGCTCAAGTTTATATGCATTATCATTTATTTTCTCTAACACCTTAAAAGGACCATCAGCACGTGGCATTAGCTTTGATTTATGCAAATTAGAAATCTATCTTTACACAAATGTAACCAAACAAGATCTCCAGGTGCAAACACAACATGTTTTCTACCCTTATCTCCAGGAAGTTTATATTTAGCATTCATATGCTCAATGTTTTCCTTAGTTAACTCATGCATTTTTAAAATCAATTCAGAACGTTCTTTAGCATCAAAATTAACCTTCTCCGAAGATGGAAGAGGCAACAAATCAATAGGTGCACGAGGTAGGAAACCATACACAATTTCAAAAGGGCACATCTTAGTAGTAGAATGCAATGAACGATTATAAGCAAATTCAATATGAGGCAAGCATTCTTCCCACATTTTCTTATTATTCTTCAAAACAGCCCTAAGCATAGTAGACAATGTTCTATTGACTACTTCAGTTTGTCCATCAGTTTGGGGGTGACAAGTAGTACTAAAAAGCAGTTTAGTCCCCAACTTAGCCCATAAACATCTCCAAAAGTGGCTAAGAAATTTAGTATCACGATCTGAAACAATAGTATTTGGCACACCATGCAAGCGAATAATTTCACGAAAGAACAAATCAGCAACATTAACAACATCATCGCTTTTATGACATGGTATAAAGTGTGCCATTTTCGAGAATCTATCCACGACAACAAATATGCTATCCCTTCCCTTCTTTGTTCGAGGTAAACCTAAAACAAAGTCCATAGATATATCCTCCCAAGGAACACTAGGTACAGGCAAAGGCATATATAAACCATGAGGATTGAGTCGTGACTTAGCTTTTTGACATGTAGTGCAGCGAGCAACAAAACGCTCAACATCCCGTCTCATCTTTGGCCAAAAGAAATGTGTAGCAAATCGTCCTCCGTCTTCTTCACGCCAAAGTGTCCCATTAGTCCTCCTCCATGCGCCTCCTGCAACAACAAAAGACGAACGGAGCTAGCTGGAATGCATAGCTTGTTAGCACGGAACACAAATCCATCATTAACGACAAACTTGTTCCATGTTCTTCCTTCTTTACAATTCTGCAATACATCTTTAAAATCAGCATCATGCACATATTGATCTTTGATGGTCTCCAAACCAAATATTTTGAAGTCAAGTTGTGAAAGCATAGTATAGCGACGAGACAATGCATCAGCAATAACATTTTCTTTACCCTTCTTGTGTTTAATGACATAAGGGAATGTCTCAATGAATTCAATCCATTTAGCATGTCTACAATTCAGTTTAGCTTGACTTTTAATATGTTTCAAAGATTCATGATCAGAATGTATAACAAATTCTTTGGGCCATAAATAATGTTGCCATGTTTCTAAAGTCCGAACAAAAGCATATAATTATTTATCATAAGTAGAATAATTCAGTCTAGGCCCACTCAATTTTTCAGAAAAGTATGGAACAGGTTTACCATCTTGTAATAACACACCTCCTAATCCAATTCCACTAGCATCACATTCAAGCTCAAAAGTCTTATTAAAATCAGGAAGTTGGAGTAAAGGAGCATGTGTCAACTTATCTTTCAACACCGTGAAGGCTTCTTCCTGTGCGGTACCCCAAACAAAAGGCACATCCTTCTTTGTAAGCTCATTGAGAGGTGCAGCAATGGTGCTGAAATCTCTCACAAAACGCCTATAGAAACCAGCGAGTCCAAGAAAACTCCTCACTTGTGTGACCGTTTTGGCTGCGGCCAACTCTCAATAGCTTCAATCTTGGCTTTATCAACTTCAATTCCCTGTGGAGTAACAACATAGCCAAGAAAAGATACTCGGTCGGTGCAAAAGGTGCACTTCCCAAGATTACCAAACAAACGTGCATCACATAGAGCATTAAAAACAGCACGTAAATGTTCCAAATGTTCTTCCAAAGATTTGCTATAAATCAGTATATCATCAAAATAGACTACCACAAATCGTCCAATGAAAGCACGTAAAACTTCGTTCATTAGTCTCATGAAAGTACTAGGTGCATTAGTTAACCCAAAAGGCATGACTAACCATTCATATAAACCAAACTTAGTTTTAAATGCTGTTTTCCATTCATCTCCCAATTTCATACGAATTTGATGGTATCCACTACATAAATCAACTTTGGAGAATATTGTAGAGCCACTCAATTCATCAAGCATATCATCTAGCCTAGGAATAGGGTGACGATAACGAATAGTGAAATTATTAATGCCTCTACAATCAACACACATACGTGATGTACCATCCTTTTTCGGCACTAGAATAATAGGAACAGCACAAGGACTAAGGGATTCGCGTATATAACCTTTGTCGAGCAACTCCTGTACTTGACGCATAATCTCCTTCGTCTCCTCTGGATTGGTACGGTATGGTGCACGGTGGGGTAATGATGCACCGGGAATTAAGTCAATTTGATGCTCAATCCCTCGAATAGGTGGTAATCCCGGTGGCACGTCTTGTGGAAAGACGTCGGCGAACTCCTGCAAAATGTTATTGACAACAGGGGGCATAGAGGAAGGCACGTCCTCGAATGAAAATAATGCCTCTTTGCACACAAAAGTATAGCAAACAGATTTGCTAAAATCTAGCTCATCAATATCAGATTTGGTGGCAAGTAAACATGCACTTTTTAATTTAATTTCAGAAGCAACAGTAGATGGTTTATTATTAGGCTTCATGTGTTGCTCAAATTCTTTTGCCACAATCTGATTTTCACTTATTTTTCTCCTGTTTTGCTTTATTAGCTCTATTAATATCATCTTTCAAAATGGAATCAGGAGTCATAGGAAGCAAAGTAATGTTTTTATCCTTATGAACAAGAGTATCTTGATTGTTTCTACCATGGTGTATGAATTTTTATCAAATTGCCATGGTCTACCAAGTAATAAGGAACATGCTTGCATAGGTACCACATCACAATCAACATAATCAGCATATGTAGAGATACTAAAATGCACACCAAGAAGACGTGTTACCTTAACCTTGCCGCTGTTGTTGAACCATTGGATGTAGTAAGGATGTGGATGTGGTCTTTTGGTGAGAGATAGCTTCTCCACCATCTCCATGCTAGCCAAGTTGTTGCAGCTCCCTCCATCTATGATGGCGTGAATAGAACGTTCCTTCACAACTCCTTTGTATGGAACAAATTATGCCTCTGATTTTGCTCAGCTTGTGTAACCTGCACACTCAAAACACGTTGAGCAACTAAACATTCATACCTGTCAGCATCTTCAGCAGCCATGTTTTGTGTCTCATGATCAGAATCATCTCCACCGTGTTCCTCATGTGTAATAAGAGCCAAAGTCTCCTCATCATAGTCACTAGTGGACTCATACCCACCATCCTCAGTAGCAATCATCACACGCTGAGATTTGCATTGTCTCGCAAAATGTCCTCTTCCCTTACAACGACGACAAATAATATCACTTGTGTGCCCTGTTGACGCCATGGAAGAAGAAGAGCTCTGTGCAGGCCCGGCAGGTGTGCTCTTAGCAGATAGTGGTGGTTGTGCCTGCTTTCTTGTATCACGGTTGGAGGTGGCACCTGAAGGAGGTGATGGTGAAGTGGAAGTAGATGATGCACGTGGTGTCCATGATGAAGGTCGACCTGCAGAAAAGTTAGTGCGGCGCCAATGCTGTCGATCCTGCACTTCACGTTAAGCTTTACAAGCAAGATGGAATAAGCGAGTGATATTATTATAATCCTTATAGTCTAGAATGGTCTGAATCTCTCTATTTAATCCACCCAGAAAACGTGCAAGCATAGCTTCATTCTCCTCAACAATACCACATCTAATCAAGCCAGTTTGTAATTCGATAATATTCTTCTACTGAATTTTTCCTTGTCTTAAACGCTGCAATTTTTGAAGTAATTCACGTTGATAATATGGTGGAACCCAACGAGTAGCACGCATAGCAGTTTTCAAAGCAGCCCAAGTAGCTGGAACAGGATATAATCTACAATGTTCAGACCACCAAACACATGCAAAGCTAGTGAAAGCACAAACAGCAGCAGGAACACGTCTCTCCTTAGGATATTGTAAACATGTAAATCGTTGTTCAGTTTCCAACTCCCAAGTAAGATATATATCAAGAACATATCTACCCTCAAATGGTGGAATATTCAATTTCAGTTTAGGGAGATGGTCATGATCTCGTACCTGAGGGGGAGCCCTAACATTGCCATTATTTGCATGTGGACGACCTGGTGGTTGTGGTGCTGGTGGTTGCACGTAGTTCTGATGTTGATCAACCTCATCCTCGTAATCTCCCACATAATCATCCTCCTTGGTACCAGCAGCAGCAGTAGCAGGAGCCAAAGAAGCACCAACAGCAGTAGCAGCGGCACCAGAATTTTGTCCTGGCTCAATGGGAACACGCTGAGCTCGTCCATACTGATTTGGAAGGGCGTAGTTGTTGTCGTTGCGAGAGGTGCGATAGGTGCAGCCGGCGGTGGTTGTGAAAACGCAGCGAGCAATTCATCAAACTTGCTATCAAGCTTTGTTTCAAACGTCTTCTCAATGCCATCTATCTTCTCCATGGCCTCGTCAAATCTGTTTAGCACATCTTGCACCTGTCCAATCATCATTTGCTGAAACTTATCATGTAGCTGTTTGTTCGTCAGGTTCTCCCAATCAGTCTCATCGGCTTGTGATCCTGCTGATAGAGGCAAAGGTGTCCCGTCTTTCGATGAGATGGTGGATTTCGCTTTGGTGGAAGTCGACTTTGACGATCCGACTACGAACGTGCGAGGACGTCGCGCCTTAGCAATCGCTAAACCAACTCCGAGAGGTTATTGACCGCGCGAGCACGATCAACTGACCACGAAGGTCATTTCCTGCGAGCAAACGAAGAACAAGCAAGAAACTGAGATTGCAATCTGGATATTGCGAATATAAGATGAAAGCTTTATTGATCAAGGTGGGGTTCTGTGGCGCCTTTGTCAGTCGTTGAACACAAACAAAATCACGCGAAGTTGCAGCTATGGCGAACTTTTAATCTAAACAAAACCCAAGTCTAAGCGGTGCCCTAAGGGCTGTATATATGGAGGAAGAGGGGTGAATTTCGTGGCCCTTGGTGGAGGGTCCAAACTAACCCTATCTCTTGTTTCCCCACACATACGGACTCTAAAAATAGCCTATACTAATGTATTTCGAAATTACATGGGCCTGGCCCAATAATAAGGTGACGAAGCACCTAGAATAGCCTATGGACGAATATTATGAAGTGGCATCTTGTATATTTCGTCCAAGGCTTCATGCACTCCTTATGGTGGCTTCAAAGTCCTGAAATCATCACTTGTAACTCCGTTCTTGATCCCCTTTGCATGCCATCAACTCCATGTGTGTTCTTGCTCCAATGTTCATCCTTCTCCAAGCTAGGCCCTTCATTTGTAAGCAAAACAAATGTATCCAATTTAGGCAGCATCATATTCTCATGAACATTAGAATCATTACCAAGAAACGAAAGTACCGGTAATTTAGTTGGCGTCTTGTGAGCTCTAGTAATTGGTCCAAGTATGTATAGCAGCAGGGGCTGTGGGTGTAACAATGGTATTGATGTCCTCATCATCCTCCCTTCTTGAAATGAAGTCGTCCTCGACGGAAGTTCATCTTCCTCACCCAAATATGGCTTCAAATCTGCAATGTTAAAAGTGGGACTAACCCCAAAATCTGCAGGCAGCTCAAGTTTATATGCATTATCATTTACTTTCTCCAACACCTTAAAGGGACCAGCAGCACGTGGCATTAGCTTTGATTTGCGCAAATCAGAAATCTATCCTTACGCAAATGTAACCAAACAAGATCTCCGGTGCAAACACAACATGTTTTCTACCCTTATCTCCAGCAAGTTTATATTTAGCATTCATCGCTCAATGTTTTCCTTAGTTAACTCATGCATTTTAAAATCAATTCAACACGTTCTTTAGCATCAAAATTAACCTTCTCCGAAGATGGAAGAGGCAACAAATCAATAGGTGCACGAGGTAGGAAACCATACACAACTTCAAAAGGGCACATCTTAGTAGTAGAATGCAATGAACGATTATAAGCAAATTCAATATGAGGCAAGCATTCCTCCCACATTTTCTTATTATTCTTTAGAACAGCCCTAAGCATAGTAGACAATGTTCTATTGACTACTTCAGTTTGTCCATCAGTTTGGGGGTGACAAGTAGTACTAAAAAGCAGTTTAGTCCCCAACTTAGCCCATAAACATCTCCAAAAGTGGCTAAGAAATTTAGTATCACGATCTGAAACAATAGTATTTGGCACACCATGCAAGCGAATAATTTCACGAAAGAACAAATCAGCAACATTGACAAAGCATCATCGCTTTTATGACATGGTATAAAGTGTGCCATTTTCGAGAATCTATCCACGACAACAAATATGCTATCCCTCCCCTTCTTTGTTCTAGGTAAACCTAAAACAAAGTCCATAGATATATCCTCCCAAGGAACACTAGGTACAGGCAAAGGCATATATAAACCATGAGGATTGAGTCGTGACTTAGCTTTTTGACATGTAGTGCAGCGAGCAATAAAAACGCTCAACATCCCGTCTCATCTTTGGCCAAAAGAAATGTGTAGCAAGTACGTCCTCCGTCTTCTTCACGCCAAAGTGTCCCATTAGTCCTCCTCCATGCGCCTCCTGCAACAACAAAAGACGAACGGAGCTAGCTGGAATGCATAGCTTGTTAGCACGGAACACAAATCCATCATTAACGACAAACTTGTTCCATGTTCTTCCTTCTTTACAATTCTGCAATACATCTTTAAAATCAGCATCATGCACATATTGATCTTTGATGGTCTCCAAACCAAATATTTTGAAGTCAAGTTGTGAAAGCATAGTATAGCGACGAGACAATGCATCAGCAATAACATTTTCTTTACCCTTCTTGTGTTTAATGACATAAGGAAAGTCTCAATGAATTCAACCCATTTAGCATGTCTACGATTCAGTTTAGCTTGACTTTTAATATGTTTCAAAGATTCATGATCAGAATGTATAACAAATTCTTTGGGCCATAAATAATGTTGCCATGTTTCTAAAGTCCGAACAAGAGCATATAATTCTTTATCATAAGTAGAGTAATTCAGACTAGGCCCACTCAATTTTTCGAGAAAAGTATGCAACAGGTTTGCCATCTTGTAATAACACACCTCCTAATCCAATTCCACTAGCATCACATTCAAGCTCAAAAGTCTTATTAAAATCAGGAAGTTGGAGTAAAGGAGCATGTGTCAACTTATCTTTCAATACCGTGAAGGCTTCTTCCTGTGCGGTACCCCAAACAAAAGGCACATCCTTCTTTGTAAGCTCATTGAGAGGTGCAGCAATGGTGCTGAAATCTCTCACAAAACGCCTATAGAAACCAGCGAGGCCAAGGAAACTCCTCACTTGTGTGACCGTTTTGGGCTGCGGCCAACTCTCAATAGCTTCAATCTTGGCTTTATCAACTTCAATTCCTGTGGAGTAACAACATAGCCAAGAAAAGATACTCGGTCGGTGCAAAAGGTGCACTTCCCAAGGTTACCAAACAAACGTGCATCACGTAGAGCATTAAAAACAGCACGTAAATGTTCCAAATGTTCTTCCAAAGATTTGCTATAAATCAGTATATCATCAAAATAGACTACCACAAATCGTCCAATGAAAGCACGTAAAACTTTGTTCATTAATCTCATGAAAGTACTAGGTGCATTAGTTAACCCAAAAGGCATGACTAACCACTCATATAATCCAAACTTAGTTTTAAATGCTGTTTTCCATTCATCTCCCAATTTCATACGAATTTGATGGTATCCACTCATAAATCAACTTTGGAGAATATTGTAGAGCCACTCAATTCATCAAGCATATCATCTAGCCTAGGAATAGGGTGACGATAACGAATAGTAATATTATTGATGCCTCTACAATCAACACACATACGTGACGTACCATCCTTTTTCGGCACTAGAATAATAGGAACAGCACAAGGACTAAGGGATTCGCGTATATAACCTTTGTCGAGCAGCTCCTGTACTTGACGCATAATCTCCTTCGTCTCCTCTGGATTGGTACGGTATGGTGCACGGTTGGGTAATGATGCACCGGGAATTAAGTCAATTTGATGCTCAATCCCTCGAATAGGTGGTAATCCCGGTGGCACGTCTTGTGGAAAGAACAATACCATGGTGTACAGAATTTTTATCCTTATGAACAAGAGTATACTGATTGTTTCTACCATGGTGTACAGAATTTTTATCAAATTGCCATGGTCTACCAAGTAACAAGGAACATGCTTGCATAGGTACCACATCACAATCAACATAATCAGCATATGTAGAGATACTAAAATGCACACCTAACAGACGTGTTACCTTCACCTTGCCGCTGTTGTTGAACCATTGGATGTAGTAAGGATGTGGATGTGGTCTTGTGGTGAGAGATAGCTTCTCCACCATCTCCATGCTAGCCAAGTTGTTGCAGCTCCCTCCATCTATGATGGCGCTGAATAGAACGTTCCTTCACAACTCCTTTGTATGGAACAAATTATGCCTCTGATTTTGCTCAGCTTGTGTAACCTGCACACTCAAAACACGTTGAGCAACTAAACATTCATACCTGTCGGCATCTTCAGCAGCCATGTATTGTGTCTCATGATCGAATCATCTCCACCGTGTTCCTCATGTGTAATAAGAGCCAAAGTCTCCTCATCATAGTCACTAGCGGACTCATACCCACCATCCTCAGAGCAATCATCACACGCTGAGATTTGCATTCTCTCAAAAATGTCCTCTTCCCTTACAACGACGACAAATAATATCACTTGTGTGCCTGTTGACGCCATGGAAGAAGAAGAGCTCTGTGCAGGCCGGCAGGTGTGCTCTTGGCAGATAGTGGTGGTTGTGCTGCTTTCTTGTATCACGGTTGGAGGTGGCTTTGAAGGAGGTGATGGTGCAAAGTGGAAGTAGATGATGCACGTGGTGTCCATGATGAAGGTCGACCTGCAGAAAAGTTAGTGCGGCGCCAATGCACATCGATCCTGCACTTCACGTTCAGCTTTACAAGCAAGATGGAATAAGCGAGTGATATTATTATAATCCTTATAGTCTAGAATGGTCTGAATCTCTCTATTTAATCCACCCATAAAACGTGCAAGCATAGCTTCATTCTCCTCAACAATACCACATCTAATCAAGCCAGTTTGTAATTCCGTATAATATTCTTCTACAGAGTTTTTTCCTTGTCTTAAGCGCTGCAATTTTTGAAGTAATTCACGTTGATAATATGGTGGAACCCAACGAGTACGCATAGCAGTTTTCAAAGCAGCCCAAGTAGCTGGAACAGGATATAATCTACAATGTTCAGACCACCAAACACATGCAAAGCTAGTGAAAGCACAAACAGCAGCAGGAACACGTCTCTCCTCAGGATATTGTAAACATGTAAATCGTTGTTCAGTTTCTAACTCCCAAGTAAGATATATATCAGGAACATATCTACCCTCAAATGGTGGAATATTCAATTTCAGTTTAGGGAGATGGTCATGATCTCGCACTGAGGGGAGCCCTAATATTGCCATTATTTGCATGTGGGCGACCTGGTGGTTGTGGTGCTGGTGGTTGCACGTAGTTCGATGTTGATCAACCTCATCCTCATAATCGTCCACATACTCATCATCCTCCTCGGTACCACAGCAGCAGATGAGAGGAGCCAAAGAAGCACCAACAGCAGTAGCAGCGGCACCAGAATTTTGTCTGGCTCAAGAGGAACACGCTGAGCTCGTCCATACTGATTCGGAAGGGGCGAGTTGTTGTCGTTGCAGAGGTGCGATAGGTGCAGCCGGCGGTGGTTGTGGAAAAGCGAGCAATTCATCAAACTTGCTATCAAGCTTTGTTTCAAACGTCTTCTCAATGCCATCTATCTTCTCCATGGCCTCGTCAAATCTGTTTACCACATCTTGCACCTGTCCAATCATCATTTGCTGAAACTTATCATGTAGCTGTTTGTTCGTCAGGTTCTCCCAATCAGTCTCATCGGCTTGTGATCCTACCATGGTTAGCAGAAAATAGAAACACACAAGAATATGATCCTACAAACTACTAAAAAGTGGTGGTGGTGTATCACAAACCCGTCAAGCAAATCTCAAATTCTTACCAGTTCTTACCCAGCAGCAGGTGGTGATCGGCAACCGTTGTAGTCAAAACTCTCAAAGCTTGGATATAGCGATTACGGGGAGAATCAAGCGCACGACGTAGATGTATGTGGAGCTGGGAAGGCTTATAATATGGTAGCAAAAAGGTCGACAATAATCAATTCAGAGATGCAAAGTTGAATAAGCGCTCAACGACGCAGATCTTGTGCTGGTCCTAGGCTAGACCGTGCTAGACGCGAGCCTAGAACACTAACAAAATCACGGCGCTGCACGTAAACAAGGAGGAGCACACTCTGAATTTTTTTTTCTTTTTTTTTGCACTTTTTGTCCTTTTTTTTTTTTTGAAACTGGAACTATTTTTCTTCTGCGGATGGCTTGGAAGTTGGGGAGTCCTGTTTGTCACGACTCGGAGTATCGCGTGATCTGGAAATCGAGAACAATGCAACGATTCTTTGGACTCGGACTAGGACTGGTGGCGGAGATGAATCTGGTGGAACTCGGACTGGTGGCGGAGATGAATCTGGTGGAACTCGGACTGGTGGCGGATATATGTTGCAGGTGGACTCGGATGGGCGTGATGGCGGCGGATATGTGGTGGCGTATATGGATTCGGATTGGCGGTGAATATGTGGCGGTGGTATATGGCAGCGGCGACGTGACAACCTGTGAACAGAACTCGAAACTCTAAAAGACTAGACGCTAAGACCAGCAACTTAACACGGCGATGCAACCGCCAATTCAACAAAGCAAATACTGAAAAATTATGCAAAGGCTCAGATTGGTTGGATGGGATGAACTAACCCTAATTTTTTTGGCTTTTTCGTGGACTATAGGTATGAAGAACAGACTCGATCTAAACTACGAAAAACTGTAAAATCTCACCGAGCAACTTGGCTCGATACCACTTGATAGAGGCAAAGGTGTCCGTCTTCGATGAGATGGTGGATTTCGCTTTGGTGGAAGTCGACTTTGACGATCCGACTACTGACGTGCGAGGACGTCGCGCGCTTTAGCAATCGCTAAACCAACTCCGAGAGGTTATTGACCACGCCGAGCACGATCAACTCGACCACGAAGGTCATTTCCTGCGAGCAAGCGAAGAACAAGCAAGAAACTGAGATTGCAATCTGGATATTGCGAATATAAGATGAAAGCTTTATTGATCAAGGTGGGGTTTGTGGCGCCTTTGTGCAGTCGTTGAACACAAGCGGCACGAAGTTGCAGCTATGGCGAACTTTTAATCTAAACAAAACCCAAGTCTAAGCGGTGCCCTAAGGGCTGTATATATGGAGGAAGAGGGGTGAATTTCGTGGCCCTTGGTGGAGGGGTCCAAACTAACCCTATCTCTTGTTTCCCCACACATACGGACTCTAAAATAGCCTATACTAATGTATTTCGAAATTACATGGGCCTGGCCCAATAATAAGGTGACGTGAGCACCTAGAATAGCCTATGGACGAATATTATGAAGTGGCATCTTGTATATTTCGTCCAAGGCTTCATGCACTCCTTATGGTGGCTTCAAAGTCCTGAAATCATCACTTGTAACTCCGTTCTTGATCCCCTATGCATGCCATCAACTCCATGTGTGTTCTTGCTCCAATGTTCATCCTTCTCCAAGCTAGGCCCTTCATTTGTAAGCAAAACAAATGTATCCAATTTAGGCAGCATCATATTCTCATGAACATTAGAATCATTACCAAGAAGCGAAAGTACCAGTAATTTAGTTGGCGTCTGTGAGCTCTAGTAATTGGTCCAGTATGTATAGCAGCAGGGGCTGTGGGTGTAACAATGGTATTGATGTCCTCATCACCTGCCATTGTTAGCAGCAACAGAAACACACAAGAATATGATCCTACAGACTACTAGGAAGTGGTGGTGGTGGTGTGGTGGACAGTCACAAATCCGTCAAGCAAATCTCAAATTCTTACCAGTTCTTACGCAGCAGCAGGCGGTGATCGGCAACCGTTGTAGTCAAAACTCTCAAAGCTTGGATAGAGCGATTACCAGGGAGAGTCCAACGCACGACGTAGATGTATGTGGAGCTGGGAAGGCTTATAATATGGTAGCAAAAAGGGTCAGCAATAATAAATTCAGAGATGCAAAGTTGAATAAACGCTCAACGACGGTACTGTGCTGGTCCTAGGCTAGACTGTGCTAGAGACGCGGGCCTAGAACACCAACAAAATCACGGCGCGGCACGTAATCAAGGGAGGAGCACTGATAGAGGCAGAGGTGTCCCGTCTTTCGATGAGATGGTGGATTTCGCTTTGGGGGAAGTCGACTTTGACGATCCGACTACGACGGCGTGCGAGGCGTCGCATATAGCAATCGCTAAACCAACTCCGAGAGGTTATTGACCACGCCGAACACGATCAACCTGACCACGAGGGTCTATTTCCTGCGAGCAAGCGAAGAACAAGCAAGAAACTGAGATTGCAATCTGGATATTGCGAATATAAGATGAAAGCTTTATTGATCAAGGTGGGGTTCTGTGGACGCCTTTGTGCGGTCGTTGAACACAAAGCGAAATCGTGAAGTTGCAGCTATGGCGAACTTTTGATCTAAACAAAACCCAAAGTCTAAGCGGTGCCCTAAGGGCTGTATATATGGAGGAAGAGGGGAGAATTTCGTGGCCCTTGATGGAGGGGTCGAAACTAACCCTATCTCTTGTTTCCCCACACATACGGACTCTAAAAATAGCCTATACTAATGTATTTCGAAATTACATGGGCCTGGCCCAATAATAAGGTGTGTAACACCTAGAATAGCCTCTGGACGAAATTTATGAAGTGGCATCTTGTATATTTCGTCCAAGGCTTCATGCACTCATTATGGTGGCTTCAATGTCCTGAAATCATCACTTGCAACTCCATTCTTGTCCACCTTGCGCATGCCATCATCTCCATGCTTGTTCTTGCTCCAATGTTCATCCTTCTCCAAGCTAGGCCCTTCATTTGTAAGTAAAACAAATGTATCCAATTTAGGCAGAATCATATTCTCATGAACATTAGAATCATTACCAAGAAACGAAAGTACACTGGTAATTTAGTTGGCGTCTTGTGAGCTCTAGTAATTGGTCCAAGTATGTATAGCAGCAGGGGCTGTGGGTGTAACAATGGTATTGATGTCCTCATCATCCTCCCCTTCTTGAAATGAAGTCGTCCTCGACGGAAGTTCATCTTCCTCACCCAAATATGGCTTCAAATCTGCAATGTTAAAAGTGGGACTAACCCCAAAATCTGCAGGCAGCTCAAGTTTATATGCATTATCATTTACTTTCTCCAACACCTTAAAGGGACCAGCAGCACGTGGCATTAGCTTTGATTTGCGCAAATCAGGAAATCTATCCTTACACAAATGTAACCAAACAAGATCTCCAGGTGCAAACACAACATGTTTTCTACCCTTATCTCCAGCAAGTTTATATTTAGCATTCATACGCTCAATGTTTTCCTTAGTTAACTCATGCATTTTTAAAATCAATTCAGCACGTTCTTTAGGATCAAAATGAACCTTCTCCGAAGATGGAAGAGGCAACAAATCAATAGGTGCACGAGGTAGGAAACCATACACAACTTCAAAAGGGCACATCTTAGTAGTAGAATGCAATGAACGATTATAAGCAAATTCAATATGAGGCAAGCATTCCTCCCACATTTTCTTATTTTTCTTTAGAACAGCCCTAAGCATAGTAGACAATGTTCTATTGACTACTTCAGTTTGTCCATCAGTTTGGGGGTGACAAGTAGTACTAAAAAGCAGTTTAGTCCCCAACTTAGCCCATAAACATCTCCAAAAGTGGCTAAGAAATTTAGTATCACGATCTGAAACAATAGTATTTGGCACACCATGCAAGCGAATAATTTCACGAAAGAACAAATCAGCAATATTGACAGCATCATCGCTTTTATGACATGGTATAAAGTGTGCCATTTTCGAGAATCAATCCACGACAACAAATATGCTGATGAGGACATCAATACCATTGTTACACCCACAGCCCCTGCTGCTATACATACTGGACCAATTACTAGAGCTCGCGCACGCCAACTAAATTACCAGGTACTTTTGTTTCTTGGTAATGATTCTAATGTTCATGAGAATATGACGCTGCCTAAATTGGATACATTTGTTTTGCTTACAAATGTAGGGCCTAGCTTGGAGAAGGATGAACATTGGAGCAAGAACAAGCATGGAGATGATGGTATGCGCAAGGGTGATAAGAATGGAGTTACAAGTGATGATTTCAGGACTTTGAAGCCACCATAATGAGTGCATGAAGCCTTGGACGAAATATACAAGATGCCACTTCATAAATTTCGTCCAGAGGCTATTCTAGGTGCTGCGTCACCTTACTATTGGGCCAGGCCCATGTAATTTCGAAATACATTAGTATAGGCTATTTTTAGAGTCCGTATGTGTGGGGAAACAAGAGATAGGGTTAGTTTGGACCCCTCCACCAAGGGCCACGAAATTCTCCCCTCTTCCTCCATATATACAGCCCTTAGGGCACCGTTTAGACTTTGGGTTTTGTTTAGATCAAAAGTTAGCCATAGCTGCAACACAGCGTGCCGTTTGTGTTCAACGACGGACAAAGCGCCACAGAACCCCACCTTGATCAATAAAGCTTTCATCTTATATTCGCAATATCCAGATTGCAATTTCAGTTTCTTGCTTGTTCTTTGTTTGCTCGCAGGAAATAGACCCTCGTGGTCAGGTTGATCGTGCTCGGCGTGGTTAATAACCTACGGAGTTGGTTTAGCGATTGCTAAGCGCGGCGTCCTTGCTGCGCTTCGTAGTCGGATCGTCAAAGTCGACTTCCACCAAAGCGAAATCCACCATCTCATCGAAAGGCGGGACACCTTTGCCTCTATCAAGTGGTATCAGATTTCCAGGTTGCTCGGTGAGATTTTACAGTTTTTAAGTAGTTTAGATCGAGTCTGTTCTTCATACCTACAGTCCACGAAAAAGCCAAAAAAAATTAGGGTTAGGTCATCATATCCGAACCAATCGAGCCTTTGCATAATCTTTTTCGTATTTGCGTTGTTGAATTTGCGGTTGCATCGTCGTGTCTAGTTGCTGGTCTTAGAGTCTAGTCTTTTAGAGTTTGAGTTCTGGTCATAAGTTGTCACGCCGCTGCTGCGCTTTGCGTTATCATCGCCCTGCCATCTACCACCACCGCTTATCCGCCACCGCTTCGAATCCGTATCCATATACCACCACCGCTGCCATATACCACCACCGTTGCCATATACCACCACCATATATCCACCACCAATCCGAGTTCCTTGCATATTAGATTTGTTTTGGGATCCATCTAATTTCGATTCGTGTTTCCTTGTGCGAGTAGGTTTGGATTCCAGCAATCTTTGCCATCCGTAGAAGAGGTTGGTTTCCAAAAAAAAGAGTCCGGAAAGCACCCTCCGTTTAGGCCCAAAATTTTCCAAAAACGCACGGGACAAAAAATTTTCTGGCTATCCTATTTTTAGGTGTTTCTAAGCGTATTGAGACAGTCGCCGTTATAGAAAGTTTTTTGACCCGTTTCAGTTTTTGGGTCGAGCAGTCGAAAAAAAAAATTTGGTCGAAAAAATTTCGTGCCCATCCTATCAGTTTGACCTGGGAAGAGTTTTGAGACACTCGCCATTATAGTGATTTTTCGCAAAAAAAAAAAAAGCGCAAAAAAAAAGCAGCGCAAAAAAAAAAAAAAAAAAAATTTCAGAGTGTGCTCCTCCCTTGTTTACGTGCAGCGCCGTGATTTTGTTAGTGTTCTAGGCTCGCGTCTCTAGCACGGTCTAGCCTAGGACCAGCACAGTACCGTCGTTGAGCGTTTATTCAACTTTGCATCTCTGAATTGATTATTGCTGACCCTTTTTGCTACCATATTATAAGCCTTCCCAGCTCCACATACATCTACGTCGTGCGTTTGACTCTCCCTGGCAATCGCTCTATCCAAGCTTTTGAGAGTTTTGATTACAACGGTTGCCGATCACCGCCTGCTGCTGGGTAAGAACTGGTAAGAATTTGAGATTTGCTTGACGGATTTGTGACACCCACCACCACCTCTTGTTAGTAGTCTGTAGGATCATATTCTTGTGTGTTTCTATTGCTGCTAACCATGGCAGGATCACAAGCCGATGAGACTGACTGGGAGAACATGACGAACAAACAGCTACATGATAAATTTCAGCAAATGATGAGTGGACAGGTGCAAGATGTGGTAAACAGATTTGACGAGGCCATGGAGAAGATAGATGGCATTGAGAAGACGTTTGAAACAAAGCTTGATAGCAAGTTTGATGAATTGCTCGCGTTTTCCACAACCACCGCCGGCTGCACCTATCGCACCTCTGCAGCGACAACAACTCGCCCCTTCCGAATCAGTATGGACAAGCTCAGCGTGTTCCTATTGAGCCAGGACAAAATTCTGGTGCCGCTGCTCTGCTGTTGGTGCTTCTTTGGCTCCTGCTGCTGCTGCTGGTGGTACCGAGGAGGATGATGAGTATGTGGGCGATTATGAGGATGAGGTTGATCAACATCAGAACTACGTGCAACCACCAGCACCACAACCACCAGGTCGTCCACATGCAAATAATGGCAATATTAGGGCTCCCCCTCAGGTACGAGATCATGACCATCTCCCTAAACTGAAATTGAATATTCCACCATTTGAGGGTAGATATGTTCCTGATATATATCTTACTTGGGAGTTAGAAACTGAACAACGATTTACATGTTTACAATATCCTGAGGAGAGACGTGTTCCTGCTGCTGTTTGTGCTTTCACTAGCTTTGCATGTGTTTGGTGATCTGAACATTGTCGATTATATCCTGTTCCAGCTACTTGGGCTGCTTTGAAAACTGCTATGCGTACTCGTTGGGTTCCACCATATTATCAACGTGAATTACTTCAAAAATTTCAGCGCTTAAGACAAGGAAAAAATTCTGTAGAAGAATATTATCAGGAATTACAAACTGGCTTGATTAGATGTGGTATTGTTGAGGAGAATGAAGCTATGCTTGCACGTTTTCGGGTGGATTAAATAGAGATTCAGACCATTCTAGACTATAAGGATTATAATAATATCACTCATTTATTCCATCTTGCTTGTAAAGCTGAGCGTGAAGTGCAGGATCGACAGGCATTGGCGGCGCACTAACTTTTCTGCAGGTCGACCTTCATCATGGACACCATCACCTTATTATTGGGCCAGGCCCATGTAATTTCGAAAATACATAGTATAGGCTACTTTAAGAGTCCGTATGTGTGTGGGGAAACAGAGAATGGGGTTAGTTTGGACCCCTCCACCAAGAGCCCACGAAATTCACCCCTCTTCCTCATATATATACAGCCCCAAGACACCGTTGAGACTTGGGTTTTGTTTAGATCAAAGTTTGCCATAGCTGCAACCCACGTGCCGTTTGTGTTCACTTGCGACCAGACAAAGGCGTCACAGAACCACCTTGATCAATAAAGCTTTCATCTTATATTGGCAATATCCAGATTGCAATCTCAGTTTCTTGCTTGTTCTTACGTTTGCCATGGCCGAATAGACCCTCGTGGTCGGAGTTGATGCGATGCTCATTGGTCAATAACCTCTAGGAGTTGGTTTAAGCGATTGCTAAAGTAGCGGCGTCCTATACGCTGCGTAAATGATCGGATCGATCAAAGTCGACTTCCACCAAAGCGAAATCCACCATCTCATGAAAGGCCGGGACACCTTTGCCTCTATCAAGTGGTATCAGTTTCCAGGTTGCTTTCGGTGAGATTTTACAGTTACCGTGGTTTAGATCGGTCACATCTTCATACCTATAGTCCACGAAAAAGCCACAAAAAAATTAGGGCTGGAATCTTGCGGGGAGCCCTAATGTTGAGGATGTAATTACAGAATCGTCATGTATGTGTTGATTGCTACGAGGATGGTGGGTATGGAGTCCGCTAGTGACTATGATGAGGAGACTTTGGCTCTATTACACATGAGGAACATGGTGGAGATGATTCGATCATGAGACACAATACATGGCTGCTAAGATGCTGACAGGTATGAATGTTTAGTTATTGCTCAAACGTGTTTTGAGTGTGCAGGTTACAAAGCTGAGCAAAATCAGAGGCATAATTTGTTCCATACAAAGGAAGTTGTGAAGGAGCGTTCTATTAGCGTCATCATAGATGGAGGAGCTGCAACAACTTGGCTAGCATGGAGATGGTGGAAGCTTTCTCTCACCACAAGACCACATCCACATCCTTACTACATCCAATGGTTCAACAACAGTGGCAAGGTTAAGGTAACACGTTACTGTTAGTGTGCATTTTAGTATCTCTACATATGCTGATTATGTTGATTGTGATGTGGTACCTATGCAAGCATGTTCTTTGTTACTTGGTAGACCATGGCAATTTGATAAAAATTCTGTACACCATGGTAGAAACAATCAGTATACTCTTTGTTCATAAGGATAAAATATTACTTTGCTTCTATGACTCCTGAGTCCATTTTGAAAGATGATATTAATAGAGCTAATAAAAGCAAAACAGGAGAAAATAAGAGTGAAAATCAGATTGTGGCAAAGAATTTGAGCAACATATGAAGCCTAATAGTAAACCATCTAGTGTTGTTTCTGAAATTAAATTGAAAAGTGCATGTTTACTTGCCACTAAATCTGATATTGATGAGCTAGATTTTAGCAAATCTGTTTGCTATGCTTTTGTGTGCAAAGAGGCATTATTTTCATTGAGGGCGTGCCTTCCTCTTTGCACCTGCTGTCACTAACATTTTGCAGGAGTTAAGCGTCTTTCCACAAGGCGTGCCACGGATTACCACCTATTGAGGGATTGAGCATCAAATTGACTTAATTCGGTGCATCATTACCAACCGTGCACCATACGTACCAATCCGAGGAGGCGAAGGAGATTATCGTCAAGTACAGGAGCTGCTCGACGCAAAGGTAACTCCTTTGTATGGAACAAATTATGCCTCTGATTTTTCTCGAAACGTGTAACTGCACACTCAAAACCGTTGAGCAACTAAACATTCATACACTTCGGCATCTTGAGCAGCCATGTTTGGTGTCTCATGATCGAATCATCTCCAAGTGTTCCTCATGTGTAATAAGCCCAATCTCCTCATCATAGTCACTAGTGGACTCATACCCACCATCCTCATTAGCAATCATCACTGCTGGATTTGCATTGTCTGTAAAATCCTCTTCCCTTATGACGACAAATAATATCACTTGTGTGCCACTGTGGCGCCATGGAAGAAGAAGAGCTCTGTGGTGCAGGCCAGGGTGTATCTAGCGGATAGTGGTGGTTGTGCCTGCTTTCTTGTATCCGCGGTTGGAGGTGGCTTTTTGAAGGAGGTGATGGTGAAGTGGAAGTAGATGATGCGTGGTGTCCATGATGAAGTCGACCTCAGAAAAGTTAGTGCGCCAATGCACGATCCTGCACTTCACGTTAGCTTTACAAGCAAGATGGAATAAGCAGTGATATTATTATAATCCTTATAGTCTAGAATGGTGCGAATCTCTCTATTTAATCCACCCGGAAAAGCGTGCAAGCATAGCTTCATTCTCCTCAACAATACCACATCTAATCAAGCAGTTTGTAATTCCGATAATATTCTTCTACTGAATTTTTCCTTGTCTTAAGCGCTGCATTTTTGAAGTAATTCACGTTGATAATATGGTGGAACCCAACGATGCAGCATAGCAGTTTTCAAAGCAGCCCAAGTAGCTGGAACAGGATATAATCTACAATGTTGAGGACCACCAAACATGCAAAGCTAGTAAGCACAAACAGCAACCGGAACCGTCTCCTTAGGATATTGTAAACATGTAAATCGTTGTTCAGTTTCCAACTCCCAAGTAAGATATATATCAAACATATCTACCCTCAAATGGTGGAATATTCAATTTCAGTTTAGGGAGATGGTCATGATCTCTCGTGCACGAGGGAGCCCTAACATTGCCATTATTTGCATGTGGGCGACCTGGTGGTTGTGGTGCTGGTGGTTGCGTGGTTACGATGTTGATCAACCTCATCCTCGTAATCTCCCACATAATCATCCTCCTTGGTACCAGCAGCAGCAGTAGCAGGAGCCAAAACACCAACAGCAGTAGCAGCGGCACAGAATTTTGTCTGGCTCAATAGAACCGCCAGGCTCGTCCATACTGATTTGGAAGGGCGTAGTTGTTGTCGTTGCGGAGAGGTGCGATAGGTGCAGCCGGTGGTTGTTGTGGAAAAGCAGCGAGCAATTCATCAAACTTGCTATCAAGCTTTGTTTCAACGTCTTCTCAATGCCATCTATCTTCTCCATGGCCTCGTCATCTGTTTAGCATCTTGCACCTGTCCAATCATCATTTGCTGAAACTTATCATGTAGCTGTTTGTTCATTAGGTTCTCCCAATCAATCTCATCGACGTGATCCTGAAGATAGAGGCAGGTGTCCGTCTTCGATGAGATGGTGGTTACGCTTTGGTGGAAATCGACTTTGGCGATCCGACTGACGATGCGAGGGCGTCGGCATATATGTCGCTAAACCAACTCGAGAGTTATTGACCCATGAACACGATCAACTGACCACGAAGGTCATTTCCTCGAGCAAACGAAGAACAAGCAAAACTGAGATTGCAATCTGGATATTGCGAATATAAGATAAAGCTTTATTGATCAAGGTGGGGTTACTGTGCGCCTTTGTCGGTCGTTGAACACAAACAAAGTCTGAAGTTGCAGCTATAATCTAAAAACCCAAAGTCTAGCGGTGCCCTAAGGGCTGTATATATATGGAGGAAGAGGGGTGAATTTCGTGGCCCTTGGTGGAGGGTCCGAAACTAACCCTATCTCTTGTTCCCCCACATCGGACTCTAAAATAGCCTATACTAATGTATTTCAAATTACATGGGCCTGGCCCAATAATAAGATGGCCAGCACCTAGAATAGCCTATGGACGAATATTATGAAGTGGCATCTTGTATATTTCGTCCAAGGCTTCATGCACTCATATGGTGGCTTCAAAGTCTGAAATCATCACTTGTAACTCCGTTCTTGATCCTTAGCATGCCATCAACTCCATGTGTGTTCTTGCTCAATGTTCATCCTTCTCCAAGCTAGGCCCTTCATTTGTAAGCAAAAAAATGTATCAATTTAGGCAGCATCATATTCTCATGAACATTAGAATCATTACCAAGAAAGCAAGTACAGTAATTTAGTTGGCGTCTGTGAGCTCTAGTAATTGGTCCAGTATGTATAGCAGCAGGGGCTGTGGGTGTAACAATGGTATTGATGTCCTCATCATCCTCCCTTCTTGAAATGAAGTCGTCCTCGGAGAAGTTCATCTTCCTCACCAAATATGGCTTCAAATCTGCAATGTTAAAGTGGGACTAACCCCAAAATCTGCAGGCAGCTCAAGTTTATATGCATTATCATTTACTCTCCAACACCTTAAAGGGACCAGCACGTGGCATTAGCTTTGATTGCAAATCGAAATCTATCCTTGCAAATGTAACCAAACAAGATCTCAGTGCAAACACAACATGTTTCTACCCTTATCTCAGCAAGTTTATATTTAGCATTCATCGCTCAATGTTTTCCTAGTTAACTCATGCATTTTTAAATCAATTCAACGTTCTTTAGCATCAAAATTAACCTTCTCAAAGATGGAAGAGGCAACAAATCAATAGGTGCGGTAGGAAACCATACACAACTTCAAGGGCACATCTTAGTAGTAGAATGCAATGAGCGATTATAAGCAAATTCAATATGAGGCAAGCATTCCTCCCATTTCTTATTATTCTTTAGAACAGCCCTAAGCATAGTAGACAATGTTCTATTGACTACTTGAGTTTGTCCATCAGTTTGGGGGTGACAAGTAGTACTAAAAAGCAGTTTAGTCCCAACTTGTTAAACATCTCCAAAAGTGGCTAAGAAATTTAGTATCACGATCTGAAACAATAGTATTTGGCACACCATGCAAGCGAATAATTTCACGAAAGAACAAATCAGCATTGACAGCATCATCGCTTTTATGACATGGTATAAAGTGTGCCATTTTAGAATCTATCCACAACAAATGCTATCCTCCTTCTTTGTTCTAGGTAAACCTAAAACAAAGTCCATAGATATATCCTCAAGGAACACTAGGTGAAGGCAGGCATATATAAACCATGAGGATTGAGTCGTGACAGCTTTTGACATGTAGTAGCGAGCAATAAAAGCTCAACATCCCGTCTCATCTTTGGCCAAAGAAATGTGTAGAAATCGTCCTCCGTCTTCTTCACGTAAAAGCCCATTAGTCCTCCTCCATCGCCTCTGCAACAACAAAAAGCGAGCAGACTAGCTGGAATGCATAGCTTGTACGGAACACAAATCCATCATTAACGACAAACTTGTTCCATGTTCTTCCTTCTTTACAATTCTGCAATACATCTTTAAAATCAGCATCATGCACATATTGATCTTTGATGGTCTCCAAACCAAATATTTTGAAGTCAAGTTGTGAAAGCATAGTATGCGACGAGACAATGCATCAATAACATTTTCTTTACCCTTCTTGTGTTTAATGACATAAGGAAAGTCTCAATGAATTCAACCCATTTAGCATGTCTCGATTCAGTTTAGCTTGACTTTTAATATGTTTCAAAGATTCATGATCAGAATGTATAACAAATTCTTTGGGCCATAAATAATGTTGCCATGTTTCTAAAGTCGAACAAGAGCATATAATTCTTTATCATAAGTAGAGTAATTCAGACTAGGCCCACTCAATTTTGATATGCAACAGGTTTGCCATCTTGTAATAACACCTCTAATCCAATTCCACTAGCATCACATTCAAGCTCAAAGTCTTATTAAAATCAGGAAGTTGGAGTAAAGGGCATGTGTCAACTTATCTTTCAATACCGTGAAGGCTTCTTCACATGCGGTACCCCAAACAAAGGCACATCCTTCTTTGTAAGCTCATTGAGAGGTGCAGCAATGGTGCTGAAATCTCTCTACAGCCTATAGAAACCAGCGAGGCCAAACTCCTCACTTGTGTGACCGTTTTGGGCTGCGGCCAACTCTCAGCTTCAATCTTGGCTTTATCAACTTCAATTCCTGTGGAGTAACAACATAGCCAAGAAAAGATACTCGTCGATTGCAAAAGTTACTTCCCAAGGTTACCAAACAAGCGTGCATCCGTAGAGCATTAAAAACAACCGTAAATGTTCCAAATGTTCTTCCAAGATTTGCTATAAATCAGTATATCATCAAAATAGACTACCACAAATCGTCCAATGAAAGCCGTAAAACTTTGTTCATTAATCTCATGAAAGTACTAGGTGCATTAGTTAACCCAAAGGCATGACTAACCACTCATATAATCAAACTTAGTTTTAAATGCTGTTTTCCATTCATCTCCCAATTTCATACTGAATTTGATGGTATCCACTCATAAATCAACTTTGGAGAATATTGTAGAGACCACTCAATTCATCAAGCATATCATCTAGCCTAGGAATAGGGTGGCGATATGAATAGTAATATTATTGATGCCTCTACAATCCTTTCTCGTGGCGTACCATCCTTTTCGGCACTAGAATAATAGGAACAGCACAAGGACTAAAGGGATTACGGCGTATATAACCTTTTAGCCGAGCAGCTCATGCAGCGCATAATCTCCGTCTCCTCTCTGGATTGATACGGTATGGTGCACGGTTGGGTAATGATGCACGAAATTAAGTCAATTTGATGCTCAATCCTCGAATAGGTATGGTAATCGGTGTTGCGTCTTGTGGAAAGAACAATACCATGGTGTGCAAATTTTTATCCTTATGAACAAGATATCTTGATTGTTTCTACCATGGTGTCTGCAATTTTTATCAAATTGCCATGGTCTACCAAGTAACAAGGAACATGCTTGCATTTACATCACAATCAACATAATCAGCATATGTAGAGATACTAAAATGCACACGAGCAGTCGTGTTACCTTCACCTTGCAGCTGTTGTTGAACCATTGGATGTAGTAAGGATGTGGATGTGGTCTTGTGGTGAGAGATAGCTTCTCCACCATCTCCATGCTAGCCAAGT